>CAUYQG010254425.1:0-20361 GCA_963574415.1 Tarsius wallacei
GGACTTGTTTTACTGGACAAGTTGTTCAATCCCATTTGCAAAATCTGGCTCATAAAACAACATTTTCATTATGACTATCATTCCCAATCCTGTGGGTTAGTAGAACAGACAAATGCCAAAATAAAAATTCAGCTAAGTTAACGGAGGCTTTGAACCTCCTTTGGCGAAAACCCCTTTCACTGGTTTTGCTTAATCGTAGACCACTCCTTTTGGAAAACATTGCTTATCACCTTAGGAAGTGATAAGAAAGACCTTTGAAGCTGGGCAAGAGTTTATACTAGCCAGTCCTACTCAAGGTGGGGAAAAGCTACATTATTGCCAAGGACTTAAAACTTCAACAAATAATACAAAGCTGGTAACAGAATCCTTTCATAGTGAGCTCCCAAGGGATGGCGGGGTGGGGGGCCGGAAGAGTTGAAGACTTCAAGGATCACATATTGCAACCAAGTAACTTCATATACTGGAAAGCAACTTACCAGGTACTTTTAACTAACTCTTGTGCTGCAAAATTAAAGGGAGTCGTATCTTGAATCCAAATCTCACACCTAAAGCAAAAGCCCAGCTATGTTTCTGACCACACCCGGACTTCCAAATCCATCTCTGACACCTGCCTGCATTTTAAGTAAACACCTAAGGTTTAGTCAGCATCCAGAGAAATAACCAAAGCAGGCATTCCTCCAGAGACATCAGACCAGGTCCATCTTCATGAGCCTTGAAATGACTGTCATTCTTACTCCCTTGTATAGAATATATTGCTAAAAACCTTGAATGATTTACAAGATGCCCAAGAGGTTGTTTGGGATCTATGGATTCTTCCTTGGTATATCTTTTTAAATGGGCATGATTATGTTTACCCTTGCTAAAACCAGAAAAAATGTTCTACCCACTCACTCCCATTTCCATAATTGCCCCTGTCTACCTACTGTCACTCCTTCTCCGTTCAAACTTGAAAACTTCTCCTGGTTCCCCACAAACCTCAGCAATCTTCCTGCAGACAGAGCCCACATTATTTGGTATAACAGATTAAGATAAAATGAAGACTGTTACATGGAACTGTTCCATCCTAAACATTTCACAAGGTGCCCCATTTTTAGGGTACCTCTGTTATAAGGCTATAACCAAATATAATGCCCTACAGGAATATTTACAGAATAATGCTTCAGGATGATTATTAAGGTGGTCCAATCAGATAGAACACTGTCTAACAATAGATATTGGTGATGACAAACTTAAAAATTGCCTGGTTATGATGGTAAAAAACCTAACTGCCTCCTGTATAAACTGCTACAGCATAACCTGCCCAAATGAATCCCAGTCCTGTGCTTGTGGCTGGATGCCACTGTCCAGCACCAACCACATTGTCACTGCTCTTAAAGAACTATTTATGGGAGTCAGTTGGTGGATAGAAGTCCCTTTAGTACAAATTCTACCTTAAGGTGCCTCTGGGAAGCCTATGGAGCACCCAGACGAAGGTATACTTAGGCGTAACCTCCACTCAATTGGCAATTCTTTGTGATACTCAGCGGTTCTGGGTTGACTTCATTTATCCAAAGTGCACTGATGCCAATAGCATACAATGGCAACATTACTGGTGGATACATCAAAATTGGCCATCTAAAAGATTAGAATGTGACCTCACTGGAGAAATTGGAACTGACCTAGGTATATTGGGGCAAGCTGAGTTTATGGCTAGTGAAAAGAGACATTCCTTAGAGAAAAATTCCCTTCCAAAAATAGGCCACATAAGTGGAATGCTATTCCAAGGGGAGGGAAAGGGATGGGAAGTTGCCCTAAAAGATAACATAGCACATATTAAATGGATAGACTAAACCAGACAAATCATGAAAAATTACTAAATTCAAAGGTGGGAACGGGCATGTACTCTAATCCAACAAGGGCACACGTCCATGTTATTACAAGTGGAATCTGAGGTAGTGATGAAGCAATGGCCTACATTGCTCAGTGCTGAGGCACGATCCAAACACTTGTGGAATGTATATGGTCCTTCAAATTTATGGAATTTTTTAGACAATGTATGGGACCTCAGACACTATATTCTATTTTTTTTTTTACTTTTAATTTTTTTCTTTAAAAGTTGTGGGATACAATTCAGGGTTAGATATACAAATGTTCATTATGCAGGTACCCTGTGGATGAGGTGTACTCACCTTTCCCCAGGCAGATTCCCACTACTGCCAATCCCGCTTCCCCGCTCCTCTCCTGGCAGTTTCCTGCTACTGCCAATCCTTTTCTTATAGTATTATGATAATTGTTCAAGGTCCACTTATCAGTGAGAACATGTGATACTCAGTTCTTTGTTTCTGTGAAAGATCACTCAGTATTATAGACTCTAAGTCTGTCCAGGTTGCTGTGAAGTTCATGATTTTGTTCTTCTTTATGGCTGTGTAATATTCCATTGCGTATATGTACCACATTTTTTAAAATCCAGTCTTCTTTTGATGGGCGACATGGTTGGTTCCATGTTCTTGCTACTGTGAACAATGCTGCGATAAACATATGTGTGTAGGTATCTTTTTTTATAGAGTGATTTGAGTTTTTCCGGGAACACTGTATTCTTTTTTTTAATTTTAAAATTGTGGGGTATAATTTAGGGTTAGGTATACAAATATTCTGAGGACACTATATTCTTAAAGCACAAGTACAGAAGTTGAATGAGGCTCACAAGTATTCTGTTGTCTAAACGGTAGGCATTAAGACCATTTTAAATAATGTGAGAATACTCCCTATGAGAAGTAGGTGAGCTATTTTAGCTAATAAAACCACATGGCATCTTATTTCCCTCAGATTGTGAAAACAGAAAAGGAGAATGTGTGCCCTCACACCACTTGAAACCCTTATTTCTCCCAAATTTGGCCCTTATTTCTCCCAAATTTGGCAAATAATATCCACCTCCATGGGACCTATTTGGTATACAGGAAAGGCCATTTTCACTGGGAGGGACAGCAAAATGACACTTTGGAATTGCATAACTTCTTCTGTAACAAAACTTCTTTTTCTCTCCCAAATACCAGCATATGGTACAACACAAAAATGGTAGGAAAAATTTATTTGTCAACTGTGAACTAGTCCTATGACAATTTAGACATTGAGAACAAGACATTTCTTAAATTTGATTTACACCCCCCTCAGGATGTCATATCTATGGAGACAAACTGGTCAAAAGAAGCATTAAATTTAAATTTATTGGATTCTGAATGGTATCGGTCCTACAATTCTTTTTTTTTTTTTTTGAGTCGGAGTCTCACTCTGTTGCCCAGACTGGAGTGCAGTGGCTGCTTCCAGGGCCACTGGGCTCTGGCGATCCTTCCGCCTCAGCCTTCCAAGTAGCCGGAACTACAGGCACGCGCTAATTTTTTGATTTTTTTTATTGTAGGGATGAGGTCCCGCCAAGTTACCCAGGCGGGTCTAGAACCCGCGGGCTCAGGCAATCCACTCACCTCAGCCTCCCAAAGCATGGGATTACAGGCTTCTACAATTCTTAATAAGATTTATCACAAGTTCAAATGACCCTTGATAAGGAAGGCAAATACATTGTAAATCTGATTCAAGAATATGATGATACATGCAGGAGATTTTTTGGCTAGTTAGGTTATTTACTGCCCTCGGAGTCTACCATAACTTTCTTGGATGCCTAATATTCACCATTTTTTATGACATATCACTATGTTATCATTATATGTCTCTTGTAAATGCTATACCAGCTACAGGAAAAGAATCAACGGCTTGGATTATGATAGCTCTCAAAATAGATCTGATCCAGATTTATTTTTCAGACTAAACCCTAGGCCTGACTCTCTTTTGTCCCTTAAACAATTGGCTATAAAATTAAGTCAAACCATGTTCTTCCCCCGTGACCCAACATTGTTAATATTTAAATGATTGTCACCAAATAGACAATTTTAAGAATGAGCCTTCTTAGAACTTTGGGACCACCATGTGTTTGGTGGTTTACACACACATTCCATGGAGTGATTTTTGGCCAAGAGGGGAGACTGAGGACTAAACCTGAACGCTTTTAAGAAATCTTGCTCAAATTCCTAACTAAGGGACCAGGGGTCATGCCTACAAACTATAAAGTGTCATCAGATTTTGTTTGTTTGTTTGTTTTTGACCCTGTATAATGTGGCTTACTTTCCACCTGACTTTGGTACAGCATCATATAATAGATAAAGAAAGAAATCAAAATTATTTTACCCCCAAATATGTTTCTTTGACATGCAGAGGGTGCCAAAAAATCTATACACATCTTTAGAAAGGAAAAAACTGTATTAAAATTGTAGATGAATACAAGACACGTTTGACTTCTGCAATTACAAGAGGTGCTCAAAGTGTTTACCGTAATTGTCCAGACACTTCTGATTATGGCAAACTAAAATAATACATAGATAACATTGCTTACAATGTGTATACATTTTTTGTCACCCCTGGTATTTTCAAATGACCCTGAAAAGCTGTCTCTTGGGGAAATTTCATCTGCAGAGAATCTCCTTCCCTAGGAGGAGCCAGATATCTTTTAAGATATTTACCACCTGTTGTCCCTGATGCCTACTACTTGTAGGCTTCATCTACATATCAAGAACCTTGGCTTCCACAAACCTTTTTGTCTTGACTCAAGCATTGACTTTACTGATGTTCAATTTTTTAGACAGAGCTTAACTCTTTCTACCAATTGCCAATCTGAAAACATTTGAATTCACCTGTGACCTGTGAGCCCCTGCTTCAAGATGCCCTGCTTTTCTGGACCCAACAAATGTAAACCCCACATGTATTGATTTATGGTTTTTTTGGTAACTGTCTCCCTAAAATGTATATAACCAAGCTATAATTCAATCACCACAGTTATATGTTCTCAGGACTGTGTTTAGTGCCTTGGTCACTCACATTTGGCTCAGAGTAAACCTCTCCAAACATATTTTGCAAAACTTGGAATTTTCCATTATCACATGGAGCACTAGTACTCATAGGTTCAGCCACTTTCCATGTGACCAGCACAGAACCCATCATCCTTTTTGCCTCTCTACCCTGCTTTCCTCGTGGGATTGGGCAGCTCTTCTTTTCATTAATCAAAGTATCATCATCTTTGTATATACTCTTTTTTAAAATCAGAGATATCCCAGGATATATTTTTCTCCTTGACCCCATTTATAGGGTGGTTGAGTGGGTAAGTTGCTGGAGAAGAATGTGTGGGTCAACACAGAGAAATTAGCATGTTTGTGGGCTGATGAGGATGATTTTTATATGGTGTAAGGCAGTGATTCAGCATTTATTTTCTCCATATTGACCCTTAAAAGACACAATGTTGGTGAACAGCCTTGAGGGATGGGGTTATGCCTCTCACAGAGAAAAAGATTGCTTCCACTCACTATAAAAGCATTCGATCTCCCATGCTCAGTGTTTCCCTCATATAGCATAACCCTCTGCCTGTGTAAGCATCCAGGTAAGTCCACCTTCATTGCCCTCATAGGACTTAGAGGACACGTAGAACTATGAAGCTCTGGCTACTATGTTTGCTGTGAGTCATAAAGTCCTTTGCCTCTGACCCAGAAGGTGTATGTCTTCTGTTAGCATCTTTCAATCTATGGTAAATTAAATTGTAAGCTTGTAAGTAGGATAGCATCTCAGACCCTCCACCATCTTTAACACACAGATTTAAGTACATCAATTATTTGCTTCCCTTTGCTATTAGGATGGAGGTAAACTCCACTAACATGGTCTTCCAGTTCCTGCACAGCCCAGCCCTGCTTACCTCTCCAGGCTTTTTTCTGCTTTTTTCCAAATCTCTCTTCTTTTTAGTCATATGGTAGAGAAAATTAGTCCCTGACATCTGGACACTGACCTTACACATATAACTGGGCCTCTGTGTGTTACTAATATTATGGGCTTTCACTCACAGCTAGGCCATGTTCCTCTGGTAGACATAAGTATCGGAATCATCCAAGCAAAACCCAAGTTCTATAATAGGTTATTTTTAGCATAATTTTTCTAAAACACTCTCTAATTACTTTTGGCATGCATTCCATTGTCTTTCATTGCAAGAAATATTAAACTTAATTTATTTACCTTTTCATGTAGTCCTGGTGTTCTTCGGCTAGGAGGCATTGATATATTAGTACATACCAGTCTTTTTTCAGTTTATCAGGCATGCTAATTTCTTTCCTTCCATATAAACTTTGCACAAACTGCTCCCTCTGCCTAGAAAACTGCTCTCTTCATCATTTAACTTAGTTAAAACATCTCCAACAAATTTATTAATTAATTTCACAATAAATGTCTAAAATTTTCCATGTGTCAAGCACCATACTAATGGCAGGGAGTTTACTGGTGGGCAAAACCAAATATAGTCCTATTTCTCCTTTTGTTCACAGGTAAACATATAAGATAAAATTATTTAAACATGATATTAATGAACATATAATTATGTAATGACAGTGGTTTGATGATAAGAAGCACATTTCTATGTGGGTTCAAAATAATAGGACCCTAACCAAGACTTGGTGGAATTAAGTGGTACTAGAGCTAAAATATGAAGGATGAATGACATATTCATTAAAAGCAGTGGTCCTGACTGAGGGCACAGGATATACAAAGGCCCTGCGGTCACAGTAATTACAACAGATTGAAGGAACTGAAGAGACTTTATGTGACTGGAGTAAAAAGCACAAGTAGGAGAGTGATGAGAGATAGGGAAGTAATGAAGTAAAGTGACTGAGTGCCACTTAGTCTGATAACGGAGTCTGTGTAATCAGATGACCTGCACTTGACCCACAACTCTCTCACTTAGCTGTGTAATGGGGCAAGTTTATGACCCTCTTTGAGCCTTACCTGTATCCTGGGGGATGATGACAAAAAAGCTACATTACAGGCTTCTTGTGAGAATTTAGTGACACAGTGCCTACAACACACACAGGGCCATGAAAAAGTGATTATAAGCTGGCAATCATTCAGTGAATGTTAGCAGTTATTATTATGACTATGGTAGATAGGAAAGGATGGCAGGGCTGAGACAAAGGTATGTTATTAGCAGCACTGAGCATACAAAGTTACAACAGACACTCATCCTCTGTTGCCAGCACTTCACTTGCATGACTCTGAATGTGAACATTTTCTTAAATTTTGTATTCCAAGTGCCTCTCTCATCCCACCTTAGTTCTGAACCATTGTGAAAGGTCAGAATATGTAAGCAAAGTTAAAGCTTTTATTTTTTTCTCCTAAGAACAAGGGAAGAGTTTTTAGGGTTGTAACCAGGAGTAAGTGGTGTGTGTGTGTGTGTGTGTGTGTGTGTGTGTGTAGTGTTCTCTAATATTTGTTCTGAAAATATAATTTGGACAAGTATGGATTGGAAGGAAGCCAGAGTGAATGTGAACAATGGGCAGTAGGAAACAGTTCAAATAGCCAAAGTATGACATGATGAGAATTTGGACAAGAATGGTGGTAGTGGAGATGGAAAAATATTGGTAATTTAGACAAATACCTAGGGGAAAAACATATAGAACTTGTCAATGAATAGCATCTGAAAAGTGAAGGATAAATGGATGACAAGACTGATACCTATACTACTGGTGTGTGCAACTGAATAGAGTATGATTCCATTGAATGAGATGATAACATTAGAACGGAACCAAATTTGGGGGGAAGAGCATTCATTTATTTTTGGTCATATGGTGTTTGAGGTGTCTTTGAGGCATTCAGTTGGATATATTGGATAGAGAGCTGATTATTCTAGTCTGGCGTTATGTTGGTTGTTGTGTGTTGAGAAACAAATGAACTTGCTAGCTTATAAATGATAATTATAGGTAAGGGTATGATTGTGATTGCCTTTGGGGGAGAATGGAGTGATAACACATGGCCTTAGAACCAAGTCTCTAGAGAGTTGAATATGTAATGCCCGGGAAGCAGAGATTGAGCTTACAAAGGAGCTAGGTGAATGACTGGAACAACAAGAAAGCAGTGATACAGAAGTAAAAAGATAAGAGTATTTCTAGGAGGAAAGGGTGCTCTGTGGTATCAGAGGAGGAAGGGAGGTCAAGGAATTGAAAATTAGACAATTGTCATTGCTTTTAGCAACCCAGAGGTGACATTAAGTAATGAAAGACAATGCAGAGAGTTATGGAATGGAAGTTGAATGCAGGCTGACAGGTAAGAGGGAGGCGGAGAAATGACAACAGAGCACCTACAGAATTCATTCAAAACATCTGGCTGTGAAGGGAGGCGAGGGAAAAGGTGCTTTCTGGAAGGGTTAATAAGTTAAAAGAATGGTGATTTTATAAAAGAAACAAAACAAGAGAATTTGCTGTTTAAAATTTCAACATTATATTAAGAATTTCTTCTGGTTCCAGGCTTTGTGTGAGTAATTTGCATACATTATGGCATTCAATCTTCACAGAAATCCAGTGGCACAGAGATTATTATCCTCATTCTACAAATTAAAAAAAGAGAGAGGATTGAAGTAGCTTAGTGACTTGCCTAAAGACACACTATACCTAAGTGTCAAGATATGTACCAGTGTAACATCAAGACTATGTACTTAACCACTGCAGTGATCTGTAACATCTCCCTTGAATTTCGGCTGCTCCTTTGAAATTCCTTTACTCCCCCTGCCCTTCATCTACTTTAGCTGTGTAAGAAATCAGACCTAACCAAAGGAACATTGAGAAAACCAGAAGTCCCAGCATCCTAGAGTGCTAGGAGAAGTTCCTTGAAGAGGAAAAGTTGGAAGGAGGGGCAATACTTCCTGTGGTGCTTTCTCCCAGGCTCTGATGAGTTTTAGGGGTGTTAACCAATCACTCTCTTCAGCATGTTTTTAAACACTGGGAGTGGGAGTGAGAATGGAGGACAGCAATTTGTCTGGAGATGGGGGAATGGGGCAGTAGGACATTGAAAGTTTTTTCTGACCGTTCTACTAACTCCTAAGGGTCAGGGACTGAGCTCAAGGACACAGCCCAACTCTTTTGTAAAACAGGGAGATTGCCTCCCAGGACTCACATCAAAGGGTGGGAATGACAGGGAAAGGAAGGATGCACATTGTGCACATACCTGTCCAGGGAATTTCCCAGTTTAAAAGGCACTTTTTAGAAGGGAACAGACAGTGCTCCTTCAGCCTACACTTAGCAGCACCTTTCTGCTGGACTCTGACTTCATGTTACCCTACAGCCTTGAGGAGACACACATATTAATAAAAAGTAACATTTGTGTCTCATGTTCACTTCCCCAACACCTAGAATAGGTATAATTTTATTGAATGAATGAAATAATACTTATATATGCAACTCAAATTTTATTAAATGAATGATAATAGTTGGAAAGTAACAAAAAAATCATTATATATTTAAATTATACTAACAGCAATATTTATTGGGTACTTGTGTAACAACCACTCTTCTTTTTTTTGCTTTTGTTTTTTTGTATTTCTGAATAGGTGTTGGGCCTCTTTTATTTTATTAGTATCTCTCTTTTTTTTTTTTTGAGTCGAGTCTCACTCTGTTGCCCAGGCTGGAGTGCAGTGGCATGCTCACAGCCACTGCTACCTCGACCTGCTGGGTTCAGGGGATCTTTCCACCTCAGTCTCCCAAGTAGCTGGAACCACAGGTGTGTGCCACCACATCCAGCTAATATTTTTAATTATTGTAGAGACGTTGACCAGGCTGGTCTAGAACTCCTGGGCTCAGGCAGTCCTCTTGCCTCCCTCTCCTTAAGTGCTGGGATGACAGGTGTGAGCCACCGCATCCAGCTTCTTAAATTCTTTATTCACATTTTATTTCTTCAACAAGTTTCATAGACTGGAATTACTGGATGAGAATGGTTTTTGTTTTTGTTTTTGTTTTTTGAGTTGGAGTTTCACTCCGTCTCCCAGGCTGGAGTGCAGTAGTAGCATGCTAACGCCACTGCAGCTTCGACCCGCTAGGCTCAGATACTTCCGCCTCAGCCTTCCAAGTAGCCAGAACTACAGGCGCGCGCTACCATGCCCGGCTAATTTTTGATTGATTGTAGAGATGAGGTCTCGCCAAGTTGCCCAGGCTGGTTTCGAATCGGTGGGCTCAGGCACGCCTCTCATCTCGGACTCCCAAAGTGCTGGGATTACAGGCTTGGGCCACCGCGCCCGGCAGACAGCGTTTTTGTTTTGTTTTGTTTTGGTTTTTGAATTGTAGTCTCACTCCTTCGCCCAGGCTGGAGTGCAGTGGCACGCATGCTCACGGCCACCCCAGCATCGACCAGTTGGGCTCCAGCGATCCTTCCGCCTCAGCCTTCCTAGTAGCCAGAACTACAGATGCGCGCTGCCATGCCCGGCTAATTTTTTATTTTATTGTGGAGGCGAGGTCTCGCCAGGTTGCCCAAGCTGATCTGGAACCCGCAGGCTCAGGCAATCCACTCGCCTCGGCCTCCCAAAGTGCTGGGATTACAGGCTGAGCCACCGAGTCTGGCCTGGAGAGCTTTTTTAAAGGCTTCAAAAAATGTATCATCTGCTCTCAAAGAAGCTCGCACCAGTTTAGCATCTCATCAGCCCGAGTACCCACCTCCTAGCACCCCGTCGGCAGCGCGACATCCACATGTGTAGGTATATGCATGCCAGTTAACTGAGCCTCTCCGATTCTCCCATGCCGCCTCGCTTCTGGCACCAACAACCACTCTCCTAAGTGTGTTTTTATCTATTATTTCATTGTGGCATGTGATATGAAGAAAAGGCACCCATACTGCTATAACAGAGTGTCCTGACCCAGTCTAAGGGGTTAGGAAAGACCATTCTGAGAAAATAAAATATCACTTACATTAGTGTGGTAGAACACAGCATGAGATCCTACCCTCGTAAATTTTTGAGTGTACAATACAGTGTTGTTAACTATAAGCACAGCATTGTTGTACAATAGATTTGCAGAACATATGCCTATTAATGAACAACTCCCCATTTCCCTCTTCCCCTCAGCCACAGGTAACCATCATTCTACTTCCTGCTTCTAAGTGAACTATTTTGCATTTCTCACAAAAGTGGAATCATGTGACATACACATACAATAGTATGCAGCCTTAAAGAATGAAACCCTGCAATAAGCCACAACATGGATGAACCCCAAAGACCTTATGCAAAGTGAAATAAGCCAAACACTAAAGGACATATATTGCGTGTACCTATATGAGGTACCTAGAATGGGCAAATTCTTAGAGACAGAAAGTAGAATAGAGGTTACCAAGGGCTGTGGGAAGGGGAGACAGGGAGTTATTGTGTGATGAGCACGACGTTTCTGTTTGATATGATAAAACATTTTGGAAATGAATAACGATGAAGGTTGTACAACAATGTGAATGTACTTATATACCATTGACATGTAACCTTAAAAATGGTTAAAATGTTCAATTGTATGGTATGCATATTTTAACTCAAAAAAGTGCGCAAAAAAAACAGTAGGAAAACTTTGCACCATTTTTATTTGCTCTTGGTCCACCTTCTTTGTCCCTGACCTGGTGGCAGTACTGAATACAGAAACCTGAATTCTTTGTGTGGAACCCTGGTACCCAGTTCTAGAGGGAGCAGAGCAGATGTTATTCACAAATTATTGTTTTCATCTGTTCAAACTTGTCTAGGGGCTACCTGAAGGATTTCAATGTGCTCCCCTCTATTTAGCCTAACTTGGAAGTCAGAGCAGAAAAATACTGGGCAATTCTTCAAAACTTTATACAGTAAACAAAAAGTCTGCAGCTGCCTGAGACAATTACAGTAGAAACATATAACAGACAGCCTAAAGCCTGGGGGAATAAACTGGGGAGACTTTTTTAAAAATTAGAGCACTCAGAAGCAGCTGTGTACCCTGGGGGATTTAGAAAGCCACGTGCATACCCAGGGTAGGATGAATGCTCAGAAAAGATCTGAGAAGACCCTAAGCTTTCACAAGCTGATCTCTGGACTCAGCATACGCAGGAAGTGACAGCTAAGGCAGAATTGTAAGTAGCCTGGCTGAGTGCTGAAGGAGTGCCCCAGCACATAGCCAATCCACAAAGACTGGCAGAAGCATTTTTTTTTGTTTCATTTTGTCTTTTAGTTCAGAGCTTTCAAAGGAATTGCTGTCAAAACACTAGCTGAATACAAGATAAAAGAATGCAGACTTCAGTGACCACATATGACAAGGAATACAGACTCTTCCAAAATAGTTGGGAAAACACTCTGGACAAATAAATGACTGCAACTTTCATAAATCATGAACAGCAAACCCTGGGGAAGGGAGAGGATCTGATCTTCAGTGTTACCACATTACAATATTCTAATATCTAGTCTTCAACAAGAAATAAATCATACAACAAAACACAAAAGTATGTATGGCCCATTCAAATGAAAATCATAGACCAACAACTCGATGATTGTTTCTCAAGAAGAAGAGTACTTAATCCTGTTCATACCACTGGAGATATTAAATAATTTGAGAAAAGAACCTTTTCATTAGACTTAACACCATGAGCATCCTGGTGAACTTTGAGAGAGCCATTTCATTGGGATTTGGAGGGCAAAAGTCAGTTTTGGATGAATGGGAGATGAAGTAATGGCACAGGTAGAAAGCTCTAAGTTTCATTGTGAATGGGAAGATATAAGGCAATGGCTACAGGGTAACATGGAGTAGAGGGAGGGCACTTTGTATTTTTGATGGTTTATTCTTCTAAGGTTTTAATGACTAGAGAATATTTTAGTGCTGATGGAAAAGATATATTTGAGAAGGACATGTTGAAGTTGCAGGTAGGTTTTTAGCTGGGACTACAAGTAAGCACCACCATACTTGGCTAATTTTCAGACTTTTTTGTAGAGATGAGGTCTCGCTATGTTGCCCAGGCTGTTCTTAAACTCTGGGCTCAAGCAATTCTCTTGCCCCGGCCTCCCAAAATGCTGAGATTACAGGTGTGAGCCACCACGCCTGGCTAAATTTTTCATATTCATCCTTTTATTTAACTTCCACAATATCATGACAAATTAGATGTAATTAGTTCTACTTTAAGATGAAGAAACCAAGGTTTACAGTGGTCACAGCTCTTACCAAACTACACTGTAACTATTGATTTCTGTGTTTCATCTCTCCAAACACACCAGGCTATCAGTGTTTCTCAAAAATCTCAATCAATTAGTGGACATAAATGTTACTTATGTACATTTGGACGTAAATGGACTTAAGTGTCCATTAAGTGGGCATTTGGACATAAAGTAGACAATAAATGGTATTTTTATAAAAACAACTTTATTGACATGCAATCCACATACCATAAACTTTGCCCATTTAAAGTGTACACCTCATTGTGCGTTTTTTAAAAAGCATATTCAGAGTTCTGCAACAATCATCACAATCTAATTTTAGAATATTATAATCACCCTCAAAAAAAACCCCATGTATATTAGCAGTCACATCTTACCTTCTGTCCCATTCCCAGGCAAATTCAAATCAAATCTACTCCCTGTAAATTTACCTGTTCCAAACATTATGCATAAAAGAAATCATATAATATGTGATCTTTTGTGATTTACCTCTTTCATGAAGCATTATTTTTCTAGGTTTATGCATATTAGGATATGGGTCAGTATTTCATTCCTTTTTGTTGCCAAACAATACTCCACTGAATAGATATACCAAATTCCATCAGTCAATGAATTGACTGATGGATGCTTGTACAACTCACAACCTTTGGCCCCTAAGAATAATGATGTTATGTATATTTGTGTCCAAGCTTTTGTTTGGGTGTGTATTTTTATTTCTCTTTAGTAGATAACTAAGAGTGAACTTTCGGGGCCATATGAAAACTCTGTTTCTAGTACTGAGGAATAGCAAAACTGTTTCAAAAGAGGCTCTGCTATTTTACAATGGCACTAGCAATATACGAAAATTTCAATTTCTCCACATCCTTGTCAACATTGTTATTGCTTGTCTTTTTATTGTATTCTTTATACTGAGTGTGAAGTGTTAGCTCATTATGGTTTTGATTTGTGCTTCTATAATGGCTAGTGATGGCGAGTGGTTTTTCGTGTGCTTATAACTTCTTTGGCAAAATGTCTATTCAGATTCTTTGCTCATTTTTAAAAATTAGGTTGTGTTTTTGCTATTGAGTTACAGAATTCTTTACATATTCTAGGCACATATATTATCAGCTATATGACTAGGAAATATTTTTTGTGGGTTGTCTTTTTACTCTCAATTGTGTCCCTTGAAGCACAATAGTTTTTAGTTTTGATAAAATCTACTTTACCTACTTTTTATTTTGTTGCTCTTACTTGGGTTTCAAATGTAAAAAGCCTTTGCATAACTCAAGGTCACAAAGATTTACTCTTATTTTTCTTCTAAGAATTTTATAATTTTAGCTATTATATTTAGATCTTTCAGCTTTTAGCTTTTTAACTTTTATATTTAGGTCTTAGTTTTTGTATGTAATGTGAGGTAGGGATTCAATTCATTTTTTGGCATGTAGATAATCTAATTGCCCTTTAGAGCTTTTAAAAGTTATTATTTTTTCTTTCATTATTTTTAAAATTGACAAATAAAAAATTGTATATATTTATGCTGTACAAAATGATGCTTGATACATATACACATTGTGGAATGGCTAAATTAAGATAATTTTCATATGCATTAACTCACATATTTATCATTTTTATGTGGGCAGAACACTTAAAATCTACTCTCTTAAGAATCTTCAAATAACCAGTATGTTATTAGCTATAGCCAATAACATACAATGTCATTCTTGAACGTATTCTTCCTGTCTAATTGAAATTTTTTATCCATTGCCAATATTTCCCCAAGTCTCTCACCCCTTAGCCACCAGTAGTCACCATTTTACTCTTTGCCTCTATGATTTTTAGCCCTACATATAAATAAGATCATATGGTATGTGTGTAATTGTGCCTGGTTTATTTAGCTTGAAATAATGCACTCCAGCTTCCTTTATGTTGTCAAAAATAACAGGATTTCTTTCTTTTTAAAGGCTGACTACTGTTCCTACCCTGTTCTCCACAATTCAGGAAGACGACCAGGTTCTGCCTGAGTTCCCTTCACTGCAGTCATGTGGCTCAACGTGTTTATTTCTAGTCTCTTACAGACTATTCTTTTTCATTACTTTCTGTCCAATATCTCGAAAATCACTTTTGTCCAGTTTCTTTCATTGCTTGGGGAGGAGGGTAAATGTGGTTTTTTTCTCCGTCATAGCCACAGGTGGAATTTTCTGGAACATAATTTTTGACATCCCGTATATTTATCAATATCCTATTCAATCTGAGAAAAAGAAAATGGGAAAGAGAATCTTTATCAGAGTGTTTCTAGAAAACATTTCCTAATACCCAAGAAGATGTTCTCAAGAAAGATGACACTCTTTTTATGTTGGACACTGTTGTATCTATATGTGATACCTGAGACACTTATTGTATGGATGAGAATCCTAGCTGTGATATCCCTCTGATGCTGGGAGCAAACTTCCTGGGCCTTCTAGAAGCAGAAATCTGCTACCTTGTGATGATGAGGGTTTCTCTCAGAGGCCATGAGGTTTTTATGTAGCTGAGGTCTTTATGTAGCTGAGGTATCGCATCTGGTACTTTCAGCTCCTCCAGGTTGTTGTCAGTTACTCTACTGTCCACTTGTGGGTGTGAAGTCATTGTTGGTTACATCTTCCACAGCCTGACTCATGAGAACTGACTTCACTCACTTGAAGTCTGCTATTATAAGTGAGAGAAAGTAATGACATCAACCCCACCAACCTCACACCTCACTCTTGTACCACATGCTTTCTATACTGGGGAGAGCATGAAGCCTACAATGGGGTCTCAAGGCAAGTCTCAGAAATTGTGGTGGAATCTCTAAATGTATACCCTTCAGAGAAAAACCTCAATCCTCTGGTCATGACAGGGGAGGGGAAAGGCAACTCATTGCCTGATTTTCTGCTGAGTCCCAAGCAGAACCTACAGGGTCTAGTTAATTTGAGCTCAAATATCTTAGTATAATAGCGTAAGTACAATTGTAATGATAGGTGACTTGAGTTGACCATTTGACATATATCAATCTGGGCACAAAGCTCTGTATTCTTCTTTTATCATTTCTCTTAAAATGTTCAACAGTTAAGAGAAGTGTAGTTTTACAACCATTTTACAAGCGAGGAAACCAAGGTCCAGAATTGTTTATTGGATTACCGACAATGGACGCCCCATCTGTGTGGCCCCACAGGAACCTGGAATTCATTACCAAAGTCCCAGTCACACGGTGTTGAATGGAAAAGGCTACCTGTTTCTCGCGCAACCAATTGGGAGATGACAAGTTCTAGGAAAAGTGGGAGCTCAGTAAGGAACCAGAAGGCCTATGTTGTTCCCTCCTCCTTCCTTTTTGTAGTTGAACTGCTTTTATACTCAATTTTCATATCAAGGAAATGTGAATGACAGCTCCCAAGATAATGGTTCTGAATGTACCACCCTCAACTCAAGCTGTGTACACTTGAGGTAAAAAGCTCCATTTGAATTTTTGCTCTAACAACAGGAAGAATAAAAAGAGCTCACATGTTCTATGTGCTTACTGTAGGTTAGGTTTTATTATTTCTGTATGTGCATTGCCTCACTTAAGCCTTACAAAGAAGATGGATGCAGGTTTTTAAACTTGTCACAAATCCAGACAGCAACAAGTAGTAGAGTTGGAACACAAGCCCAGGTGGATGTTTCTTTAAAGCTTCTTTCCTCAAAATTAGTGTTTCCCAACTTGTGATATGCTGATCATTTGTGGTCAGAGAAACAAATATATTGACACATGGAGAAACAACTCTGGGGGTCATAAAATGGCAGAATATCTGACCTAAGATTGTCTCAGATTTCTGAAGGAGTCCAAAGTCAATGCTGAGTGTACTGGGCAGCTGGCCAGAGGATCTTGGTAGAGGTCTGTGGAATGAAAAGCTGCTTTGAGTAAGAAGAGGAGACAGGTTGGATCTACGAAAAAGGAGAAAGGGCCAGACTTAATGGGGCAGAAATGTATGATAAGTACTTTTTCTCCAGTCCTTATTGACTGTGCTATCCAATAACCCTGGTTTTCCACCTTCTGTCTGCTACCTGCTAGCTTTGTATCCACGGGCTTGATATTTCCATTATCAGAGTCTCAGTTTCTTCATCCACAAGTTGAAATTAATAATAGGCTCAGCCTGTAATCCCACGCCTTGGGAGGTTGAGGAGAGTGGAATGCCTGAGCTCGCGGGTTCGAGACCCGCCTGGGCAACTTGGTGAGCCCTCATCTCTACAATAAATCAAAAAATTAGCCAGGCATGGTAGCGCGTGCCTGTGGTTCCGCTACTTGGAAGGCTGAGGTGGAAGGATCGCCTGAGCCCAGCAGGTCGAGGCTGCGGTGGCAGGGAGCGGCCACTGCACTCCAGTCTGGGTGACAAAGTGAAACTCCAACTCAAAATAATAATAATAATAATAATAATAAGAGGTGTTCAGAAAGGTTTCAGTGAGGATGAAATAGAGAGAAACACATGCGATGTTTGTTAGAGACAGTCATTAGACCTGTTTCCTCTTTTCCCTTTTCAAATATTTCATTTAAAAAGTAAGTATAGGCCAGGCTCAGTGGCTCAGCCTGTAATCCCAGCACTTTAGGAGGCTGAGGTAAGTGGATTGTCTGAGCCTGCGGCAACTTGGTGAGACCTCGTCTCTACAATAAAAATCAAAAATTAGCCGGGAGTCTTGGTGTGTGCCTGTAGTTCCAGCTACTTGGAAGGCTGAGGTGGAAGGATCGCCTGAGACCAGCAAGTCAATGCTGGGGTGGCCGTGAGCGTGCCGCTGTACTCCAGCCTGGGCCACAGAGTGAGAATCCAATTCAAAAAATTAATTAATTAATTAATTTAAAAGTAAGTATAATGGCAAAACATTTTCATTACATTTATTTTTAGTAATATTTTGTAACAGTGATAGTGTTTTCCATTTGAAACACATTTCAGTAAAACATACTGTGATCTTAATGGAAATATGAAGAAATACACTAGATGTATCAAAGTATGTCAACGTGGTAGATGTCATGGAAGGTTACTTTATGTAACCTTTCCTTGACATGTGTCAGAAAACAAATTCACTTCCTAGTCTGGAGTTCATCATATACGTGATAGTCACCACAAGAGTGGCCTTTGTGTGTCAGGTGACAGATGCACTCTTCCACTGTACTGAGAGAAGGAGGTTTCAATTCCCTTCCAGATGGCAGTCCATAAGAGAGCTAAGCTGTGCTCTAAGAAAATTGCTTGAGCATATTTACCCAACTCTACTTTGGTTCCATGACCATTAGTCCTCATTTTTTTTAAAATCAGAGTCTCACTCTGTTGCCCAGGCCAGAGTTAAGTGGCATGCTTATAGCTACCAGGTTGGGCTCAGGTGATCCTTCTGCCTCAGCCTTCCAAGTAACTGGAACTACAGGCGTGCACATACATGCCCGGCTAATTTTTTTCTTTCTTTCTTTTTTTGTGCTTATTATAGAAATGAGGTCTTGCTAAGTTGCCCAGGCTAATCAAACCCCTGGGCTCAGGCAATCCTCTCACCGCCACCTCCCAAAATGCTGGGATTACAGGCGTGAGCCACCATGCCCAGCCTCCCTCTAACATTCTATTTGACACATAGCAAGTGCTCTGTAAATACTTGTCTAATGATTGAACAGGTGAATGAGGGGCTTAGAAAGGATAGAGGAAGGGGCAGTCAGTGTCACTGTGCTAAGGCAGTCTATCATATCCAACTAGCAGTAAGTTAAACATTTCCCATGGGATCAGAAATATTTATGGTCCCCTGGATAGGATTCTTCTACCCTGGACTGTGCTTACGTGGGCTTTACTGGGATTTGTTCCAGAATTAACCAACTAAACAGCTAGCCTCCTTCTGGCTGTTGAATCCCTGCTGTACTCTAGTCTCATGGTCTTGCTCAGAGATAGGAGTCAGAATCACCCTTTATTTCTATATTATGTCTTAAATCACACACCACTGTACATAAACTATATGTGAACTGATAAAACGTTATAGGATAAACATCTGAGCAGCCACCACATAGGAGAATTGGATGAAGCATAACGGGTTTCTAAGGAGCCCACTGTGCCAAACTGTATTTTCTAAGGATGGCCATAAAATTATCTCCCATCTCTCATGTTATAAAAGTTTCCACATTCCCACCAAGAGATGCAGTTTAACTGCTCCTCCCCTTAAATCTGAAAGTCTTCTAATCAACAGAGTATGACGCAGTGACTCAATATGACTTCTGAGTCTTGGCATAAAAGGTGATGCAGCATTCACCTTGATCATTAAACACTCCTGCTTGTAGCCTGAGTCATGAAGTATGAAGCCTGACTACTGTGAGGCCCACCATGCTATGAGGGAGCCCAAAGTCCACCAGAAGGTAACATGTAGGCCCTCTATTCGTGAGTCCTTGTCTTCCAGTCCTCTCAAGGCAGGCTCCAATGATACACATCCGTGATTGAACCTTCAGATGGTTTTGTCCCCCAGACAGTTGGCTTCTGCAACTGAAACAAGTCATATCCACAGTGCTGTTTCTGAATTCCTGACTTTGAAAATCCATGCATGTAATAAAATGGTTGTTATTTCACTAAGTTTGGAGAAGCTTGGTATAAACGAGAGTAACATTGATGATTGCCTGATTTCTCTTTTCTATTGATTGAGGTCTCCCAACCCCTTCCTAGCACGTCACCCAGACAATACAAAACTGCATTGTTGAGGCACATATAGTCAGAAAACATATAGTCAGTGCTAGGCACAATGTTTACCCTGAAAACAAAAACTAGTTGTTCACATTATGTACAAAAGATGAAGTTGAGAAATGGAGTTTAAGCAACTCAATACAAATTATATAACTTGTAGTCAGCATATCCTGTATTCAAACATAGGTAGTGTGTCCCCAGAGGCCAAATGTGTGACCACTCTGCTAATTCCCCTCATCAAAAATTTAGGAGACCTGGGGAAATTTTCCCTATTACAAAAGCCAGAGACACCATCATCATTTCAACTAATCTGAGAGCAAATACTTTCAACAACCAAGCCTTCCCATAGTCAAGCTTTACATTGTATATATACATCAACACACATCATGCCTTTAAAAAAGTGTTTACTAATTTCTGTAGACTTAACACATGTCCAAGTTAGGTATTTCAAAAGATTAAAGCGGGCATACAGTGCACAGACGTCTTTCTCATTCCTGTCTTCCATCTCCCTTCCCAGAGACAGTTTCTAAAACACAAACGCAGCAAAACAATAACATTACTCGATGAACAAGAGTAATGAGGCATGTGATACTAACAGATCTTAAAACATTATTTAAAAACAAGCTAAATAACAAGTGTCTAAAAATAACGCATTTCTCTAAATACCAAAAA
>CAUYQG010254427.1:0-37853 GCA_963574415.1 Tarsius wallacei
CATGGCATGCTCACAGCCACCCCAGCATTGACCTGCTGGACTCAGGCAATCCTTCCACCTCAGCCTTCCAAGTAGCCAGAACTACAGGCGCATGCTACCACGCTCAGCTAATTTTTTTATTTATTGTACAGATGAGGTCTCACCAAGTTGCCCCACACGGGTCTTGAACCCACAGGCTCAGGCAATCCATTCACCGCAGCCTCCCAAAGTGCTGGGATTACAGGTTGAGCCACCGAGCCCGGCTGTAGTTTTCTTCAAACAGAAAATTTTCTCTTGTCATCAGTCTCTAACACTCTCTAAGAAGTGGATCTATCTAGAGTAAACGATTAGAATGACTTTGGTGTATACAAAAAGGATATTAGAGAAATGACCATATACAGAGGCATGTTCAGTGGAGTAAGGACATCACACTTCTGACTGCAAGTGAAATTCTGACTTCATTAAATTTATTGTCAGATAAAAATTGATTTTGTAATATATACTCTATTGAATGCATCACAGATTATTTTATTTTTATGACATATTTAAAGAAAAATATCAAATTACCATCTTACCAAATACTTGGAGTCAAAAACCGATTTGCATTAAAATATTAAACTTAATATTTTCTATTTTAAAAAATCAAGCAAATGGGAAAAGCATGAAAAAAGCGAATCACAAAAATATCTCCTTATCTCTTCCCAGATGCTGGACCTGGGACAGCTTCACTAGAACCTGAGATGACCCAAGGCTGTCACAGCGACATAAAATATGAGGAAAGCAGAAACAACTAACAAATAGACTCTGAATGCAGCGTATCCTAAAACTAAAATGAACAGTAGGGCCTTGCATGACATGCCCACAGGGAGAGTGGTCACCGGCAGCCTGAGAATAGAGCCCAGCCTCCGGGATGGGAGTGGGCCTGGCGGACTTCCTGCCTCCTGGTCAGACAGACTGCCTTCCTGAATTACTAGGTCTAGGAAGTGTGCTGACAGGCTGGGGGAGGGTGGAGAGGTTACACACGTGTCATTTACCACCCCGAACGGCCCTCTTCCTGGCTGTCACCTCCCTTCCTGGCTTACAGACCAGTTACCTAATCTGCAACATGACCAAATGGTATCTGAGATCTCTAACGGCTCTGAAACGCCACCATTCTAGAACTCAGATACAAGACCAATTTGCAGGAGATAGGAAAACCCCAGCCCCGACTCACAGTTTATTCTGTGTGATATACCATACACACCGAGCGCTGGCAGTCGAGGACAAGACAACAGATGGTCTGTTTTGAGCACTGAGCTCACACTCAGCGAGGGGATGTGACTTTCTGCATATTGTCACATCTCATGCCCATGTAGTCAGGGGTTTCCTTTAATCCCGGGGCCATCCTTCTGTGACAGGGTTCGACTCAGCTGTCCGAAGCTGGAGCTGAGACAGATTGAATAACTTGCCCGAGTGGCAGCCCCAGACGTCCAGCCCCTACCCCCTGTCTCCCTGTATCTCACTCTGTGGGATGCTGGACTCTTTCTGGAGGTTTAAGGCTGCACAAACCTAACCCTTGATCCTTCTCCTGCATACCTCCTTATACTGGTAGCAGGGGGAGAAACACTTCTGACCTCACTTCTCCCTAGGAGCACGGTGACTTGAGTTTGGGAGAAAAACCTGCACCTACGTGGCTCGCTCCCACCCACCTCTCTCACCTCTCAGAGCAGGAGCGGTGGGAGGTGGGGGGGGGGACGGACTTTGTCTTGTGAGAGAGGGGAGGACCACTGACCATCTGTGTCAGACACGGGTAGGTAAGAGCACCTGTCCAGCCCAGGAGAGAGACATTAGCAAGCCCGCTTGGCCACACATCTGAAGACATGTTTTCCTCCAATACCCCAGTAAAAGTGATACTTTCTCTCAGTTGGTTCTGAATTCGAGAAGAGGAAAGGGTATTGTTATTCACCGGTCCCCTTGGAACCCAGCCAGTATAGACACCTGGTGCAGTCTTGAAGGGAGGGATGTCAGAAAGTTCGGGGACAGGTATCACTATATTAGAATAAAGTATCTCAGAGCCAGAAGAGACCTTATAGCAGCCCAACAGAAATATAATACAAGCCATGTAGAAAATTTATTTATTTATTTTAAAAGGAGGTGGGAGTCTCGCTATGTTGCCTCGGCTGGTCTCAAACTCCTGGGCTCAAGCAATCCTCCTACCTCGACCTTGCAAAGTGCCAGGATTATAGGTATGAGCCACAACACCCGGCCCACATAGGTGATTTTAAATTCTCTAGTATCCCCATTAAAAAGTAGAAAGAAACAGATAAAATTGGTTATGAACATACATTTTATTTGGTCCAAAATAGAAGAATAGTCATTATTTTAATACGTGCCCAAACAGCACATGTGGCTAGTGCTACTGTCATGAACAGTACAATTTTAGATGCTCATCATCTGGCCTCCTATGCCTATAGGAATCTGCTCCCCTTGACAGTGTCCCAGTGTGATGACTTCCAGGCATGGACAGGTCCTCACCTTCAGAATCGCTCAGTTTACTTGGGCATTTCTAGTTGCTAGAAACACCTCATTGTCCACTGGATCCCAGTCCTCCTCTTGACTTGCTTCTGTTTTTCTGAGAGACAGTCAGAATGGAACACATTTTTCTAGAAAGTTTCTCAGTCTTTCTTAAAATACCTATCTCATATCTTTCAAGGATGCTGCCTCCCTGAGTTACTGACCAACACTGGTATTGTTTGGTGAGACAAAGCTTTGGTGTATTTCTCACTTGAGAACACATTTATAACTGTCATGGACACCTGTTGTTTTTTCACTATCCAGTATCCAAACGATCTTCCTAATTTAGAAGAATCCCAAAATAGGTGAGAACTAAGGCCCCACCTCCTGTCACATAGACCCAGGGGGAGCAGGCCTTCACTCTCCACACCTCAAGGAGCTCAGTCAATCGCACGCTCATGCCTGAAATTGTGAATCCAACAGAAAGTACAAAGACACGAACATTGTCAGAGTTTGTTTACTATGGGGATGACAGAATCTAGAGTCCAGCAGAGAGGCAGCAAGCACCTGGGGGTGGTGGCACCATAAGAGAGAAACAGCTTATTTACAAGCAAGTTGCCAACTAGTAAGAAAACCACAGACAAATGAAGCCCAGAGAATACTGGCTGTCACATGTCAAAGCAGGCCTTTTGGGCAAGTCATCTTCCCTTCATGGGTCTCCATTGGAGTAGATGATACTAAATTCCCGAGTTTTTAAAACATTCTTTCTGATGATTAAGATATGTAGCTGGAAGTGACATGGAAGGAGGTCCAGAATATCAAACACTTCCTTAGAGATCTTCAGAACTGTTCTCCAGAAGTAACATGGGATCTGCCTTGGGGTTCTCAACTCCAAAAGGTTTCTAAACTGGAGACCAAGACTAAAGGAAAAGATGTGTGCCTCTCCCACTGTTGTCAGGACTACTGTTACTATGGTTACCTTGAGGCACAGCCCCAAGGCTCTGGATGTCTGTAGTGACAGGGTACAACACAGGACTGGGAGTCGGAGCAGTTGGGTCCTTGTCTTAGCCTGGCCTCCTGATGTTAGGGGTCGCTTAGCAAAGGGTTTCCCTTTGCTGCGTCTCAATTCTCTCCACATGAACCACAAGGCTCTGAGTGATATTCAAGGCTGTTTTCAGCTCTGAATCTCTGTGACTCTGAATCCTGTATGAGTGTTTATTTCCTTGAGTTCCTCCTTACTGTTTTCTTCTCTGTCTGACTTCTGTATTAAAACTTTATAAGTGTATGAATGGATAAGCCAAATGGTGGCATATCCATGCCATGGAATATTATTCAGCCATAAAAGGGAATGGAGTACTAAGGTATGCTACAACACATGAACCTTGAGAACACTAGGCTAAGTAAAGGAAGCCTCTCACCAAGGACCACGTATGGTAGGATTTCTTCTATATGAAATGTTCAGAACAGGCAGCTTTATAGTGACAGAAAGTAGACTAAGTTTGGGTTAAGAAGAAATAAGGAGGGACTGACAACAGGTACCAGATTTTTTTGAAGAGGTGATAAAAGTATTTAAAAATTGATTGTGGTGATGACTGCACAATTCTGTGAATATATGAAAACACCTTGAATTGTAGAATTCAAATTGGTGAATGGTGTGGTATATGAATTGTATTGAATACAGCTGTTAAAGAACTGGACAGCAAATTTAAGAGAAATTCAATATATTTTAAAGTGGTGCTCATGGCATTGGAGATTAGCCTTGAAAATTAAATCCACTCATATTCCAACAGTGCTAGCTGTTTGGTCTTTTAAGTTGCCTGGTCAATTAACCACAATTTAATGGATTTGTTTAAAGATAACTTCTTTAAAATTGCCCCTTCTCAGAAGGCTTAATTAGTAGTCAAAAAAAGGAAAGATGGGATCTGACAAGTTTCTACTCTTGATCTCAGAAAGTATACTGTGGTAGATTCTCTTTTCTCTAGATTCTTTTGTTAGGTCCTAAAGGAAATCATCATCTGAAGAATTACAGAACAGTTCAGGTCATAATTTAATATGCACACAAATAACCTGGAGATCTCATCAAAATGCAGATTCAAATTTAGTAGGTCTGAAGTGGGGCCTAAGAGTCTGCATTTCCAATAAGCTCCCCGGAGTTGCTGATGTTGCTGTCCATGGACCACACTGCACACTGCTGGGTTCCAGAGCTGCGTTGTTCAATGTAGCTACTGAGCCCTTGCAGTGCAGCTAGTCTCAACTGGGATATGATGTAAGTGAATGAATGAATGAGAACTATGTATGTCAGCGTGACATACATAGTGGGTTTCAAAGACAGCACACACACACAAAAAGACTATGAGAGTCAGACGTGGTGGCTGTAGTCCTACTACTCACTCAGGAAGCTGAGGCCAGAGGATTGCTTGAGGCCAGGAGTTCTAGGCTGTAGTGCGGCATGCCCATCAGGTTTCTATACTAAGATCCACATCAACATGGTGACATCCCAGGAGCACAGATCACCAGGTTGCCTATGGAGGGATAAACCGGTCCAGGTCAGAAACGGAGCAGGTCAAACCTCCCGTGCTGGTCTGTAATGGGATTGTGCCTATGGAAAAACCACTGTATTCCAACCTGGGTAACAGAGACACTCTGTCTCTTAAAAAATAAAATAAAGAATTTGAAATAATTTTAATATTGGTTGCATGTTGGAGTAATAGTATGTTGGATATAATGTATTGAGTGAAATGTATTATTGAAACAATCCAAGTTTTATTGGTGAAAGAGACTGGTAGTTCCACCAATTATTCATCTCCCCTTCTTCCTTAATAAATAGAACTTCCATGGGCACATGGTAGCCACATGGAATAAAGTCTACATTTCCAGCTCCCCTTGCAGCTAGGTGGGATCCCATGACCACTGTAGGGAAAGAGTCATGCAGCTTCCATGAACCTTCCTTAAGAGATTACACAGAAGGCCGGGCACAGTGGCTCACACCTGTAATCCCAGCACTTTGGGAGGCAGAGGTGAGAGGATTGCCTGAGTCCAGGGTTTCGAGACCTACCTGGACAACTTGGCTAGACCTCGTCTCTAAAATAAATCAAAAAATTAGCTGGGTGTGATGGTGTACACTTGAGGTTCCAGCTACTTGGAAGGCTGAAGTGGAAGGATCACCTGAGCCCAGCAGGTGAAGGCTGCAGTGGGTGTGAGCATGCCACTGCACTCCAACCTGGGCGACAGAGTGAGACTCTGACTCAAAAAAAAAAAAAAAAAAGAGATTACACAGGTGCACCATTTGCCTTCTTCATTCCTTCCTCCATTCTTCTGCCTAGAATGCAGAAATATTGCCTTCTTGGGCCGTGAGGTAAAGACCATGCACAGGGGATCAACAAAATATAAAAGCCATGATGATAGGAATTTTTTGTCTGTTCCTGACTCACTAGCTGCTGTGATCTCAGTGCCTAACTGGTGCTAAATATATATTTGCTGATAAAATGAATGAATAAGTGAGCAAACCTGGGTCTCAGATACTAGGGAGGCAATGTCAGACCCAGACTAGCATTTAGACTTTTACAAGACAGAGAAACAAACTTCTCTACCTTGTAAACCCAAGCTTAAACCTATCAGTACAACCGGGCTTGGTGGCTCAGCCTGTAATCCCGCACTTTGGGAGGCTGAGGTCAGTGGATTGCCTGAGCCCGCGGGTTCAAGACCCACCTGGGCAACTTGGCGAGACTTCATCTCTACAATAAATCAAAAAAATTAGCCGGGCATGGTAGCGCTCGCCTGTAGTTCCAGCTACTTGGAAGGCTGAGGTGGAAGGATCGCCGGAGCCCAGCAGGTCGAGGTTGCGGTGGCCGGGAGTGGCCACTGCACTCCAGTCTGGGCGACAGAGTGAGACTCCAACTCAAAAAAAAACAAAAAAAACAAACAAAAAAACCTATCAGTACAATATTGAAAAGTCCTGTAATTGTTTTATAATATATGAAGTTTACCTAAACCGTCCAGCTAAATCGTTCAGTAAATCTAATCCCATTTTAAATGTATTGTGACGTGCATTTTTTAATGTCGTGGATTATTTTTGCAATGCCCCAGCCCATCCATTTGTATGTTTGTTTTTCTTTTTTTTCTTTTTTTTTTTTTTTGAGTTTTTTTTGAGATTTTTTGATTTATTGTAGAGATGAGGTTTCGCCTGCCCAGGCGGGTCTCGAACCCGTGGGCTCAGGCAATCCACTCACCTCAGCCTCCCAAGGCGCGGGATTACAGGCTGAGCCACCGATCCCGGTTCATTTGTATGTTTAATTAGTTGAAGTTTTAGTGTTTCAGGCTCCTTAAACTAAGATACCCCTCTAACAGTACTTTCTTACTAACAATTCAAAGCACTGTAAAAATTTAACCCAGCAATGTTTTTTCCTAACAGCCCTAGAATATAGGTGAGTTAGCATCAAAAGTAGCATCTTGTAAGATGGAGATGAGCTAATTTCCCTTCCTAATTTTATTCTCTGTCTGTTATACTTTACTGCCTCTAAATTGAATAGACATTTTACATCAGAGAGGTTAGTAATGGCAGATTTTAAGCAAAAACAAATGTCTTTTACCTATTTTTAAGAAAAACATTTCATTTCATTTACTCAAGTTTTCAGCTCTGCTAGCCTCTAAGAAGAATTACAACTTTATATGTTGCTCTCTTAAAGGAAACAAAACAAAAGCTTTGTCACTCCAGGAAGGAAGAAAGGACCGGATTTTAATGAACTCTGGTATGCAAATGAGGGGGCAAGTTCAGTCAACACTGTGCAGAGCGCCATGTCCTGGTCTCCTATTTTTTGGTGAGCAAGGCAGTAGGATTTCAATGAATCCTGAGTGGACAGAAGTTTAGACTACCGAGGTGACTGGAGGTGGGGTGGAGAGAGGCAAACAGAAAGACTAGAAGGGACCAGGCCTGGGCTTTTGCACTTGGGACCCTCTCCAAGGACAATGAGAGTTATTATCACCTGTCAACAGGAGGACAAGGAGAACATCAATGTGATTTTTCACTCTTCCAGTTCCTGTAGCCTGAGGCCTTGTTCTCCATTCCACACTGCTGGGTTGAAGGCTTTGAAGTTGTAGGAGGCCAAGAATCAACTGTGGGTCATGTTCCTTTCATGAGTGGGTCACACACTGACTTGCCAGCTAATGACAGGCCCTACTGGAGGCTCCTGCTGCTGGAAGAAACCCTCAGTAGCAGACACAAGAAGAATTCTGGAAGAGCAATTTGATGAAATATAGCATCCTTACTCACCACCATCATCAGGAGAGTCCTTTTGGGCTAGAAGCCTCATGTTTGCTGTTGGAGAGCTGATCCATAAGCCCATTGCCTGGATATTTCTGATATACCAAGGAAACTTTTAAACAGAAAGCATCTAATATCTATATTTCTCTTTTAGTTGAAAAATACTTTTTGAAAAAAGATATACACCATTGGAACAGTTTTCCGGGGCTAAGATCCAAGCCGGAACTGTGTAACATACCCTTAAAAACTATGTCTAAAAACTCTAGGATCACAGGATACAACTTAATGGCTTGTAATACGTTGGAGAGACTGGAAATTCTGAGAGGAAGAGGAAGCAGGTAATAGCATAAAATGCAAGAAACAGGAATGTACAAACGGGAACCCAAAACAAATCCAGAATTATCTTTTGGAGGACAGGCCCCTTGTAGTACAGACTTCCTCTGCTAGATATATTCGAGGAACCCATCGGCATCAGTGTACCAACTAGTGTTGTTACGAGAGGCTGTGTTCAGCTTCAGTGAATTTTTGTGTGTGTGTGGAGATACTTTCAATGCGTTTGCCCATTTTCATGATGGGTAATTTACGAGAATACCTGCCCACACCACACTGAGTCTTCCGAAGTTTTTGACCAATAATGGCATGACCCCTGTGCCCCACCCTCCCTCTGTACCCAATCTCACCCTGAGCGACTTTTTGTTTGTTTGTTTTCCTGGATAAAAAAAGTCCTCCAAGAGAAATATTTTGCCCATGTGAAAGAGGCGAAACAAAAAATGGCAGAAGCACAAAAAGGCATCAAAATGGATGAATTCAAAGATAGTTTTGAGGAGTGGAAAAAGCATCTCAATAGGTGTGTATTGCATCAAACAGAGAATACTTTGAAGGTGACTGAACTTGTATGAACGTGCAATAATGAACATAATTTTTTATAAATAAATTCCAGGCTTTTGGGTCCCCTCATATATAGAATGTATATGAGGTCCATCGTGAGGCTAAAAGCAGAGAACACTCAGGGTTGAAGCTGCCAAGGCCCGTGGAGACCAATGAAGACCAATGAAGGAGGCTCTGGCTAAGCAACTGCACATAGGACTACTATGAATGGGGGGGCCATTGACGATAGCAGGAGCTGAGCAGGACAGACCAGAGTTGCATCTTGGAACATACACTGAATGGCAAAGTGGATAAATGGACAGCATTGGGAGCCAGTGGATGCAGCTACTGCAATAGCACAGATGATGGACCATGACCAGGCCGTGGCATGGAGCTGCTTGACAATGGGAGCCACTTTGGTGGCTGCTGGTCTTGGGGTCAAGGGAGCAAGCCCGATGCAGATGACCTCCAGGTTTCTGGCATGAGATCTGGAGAGGTGGAGAAGAAAGAGCAGCTTAGGAGGTAGAGGGTGGAGGTAAGGGGGTCGTTTTGGACAGTGTTCGGGCTGTCTGCAGGAGAACCATGTGGGGACATTTCTACAGGGCTGCCTGGGATTCTGCAAGGCTGCCTGAGCCTACTTTTGGCAGGTTGAGGGGTGTCTTTCCATTTATTCTGACAGCATCCTCTTCATGTGTCACAGCATAAGGAAACGCTGAGGCCCAGTCTGGAACCTGACCCTCAGCACAAAGCGGCTTTCAGTAGTAGCACTACTTCCTTCCAGGCAGCAATTCCTGCCATCTCATCAGCACTCACTTTGTGCCCAGCACTGGGCACCAAGCTTTCTGTTCTCTATTTATCCCACAACAACTCTTTGAGCTAGGTTTCACCCCATGTCTCAAATGGGCAAACTGGGGACTAAGACTAGAAAGAATCAGTTACATGCCCCAGTTTTCACAGTGAGAAAGTAACAGAATCCTTAGCCGGGCTGGGTGGCTCAGCCTGTAATCCTGCGCTTTGGGAGGGTGAGGTGAGTGAATTGCCTGAGCCCGCGAGTTCAAAACCCACCTGGGCAACTTGGCGATACCTCAGCTCTACAATAAATAAAAAATTAGCCGGGTGTGGTAGCGCACGCCTGTAGTTCCAGCTACTTGGAAGGCTGAGGCGGAAGGATCACCAGAGCCCAGCAGGTCAAGGCTGCGGTGGCCAGGAGCGACTACTGCACTCCAGACTGGACAACAGAGTAAGAGTCCAACTCAAAAAAAAAAGAAAGTAACAGAATCCGTGCTCAAACCAGGCCTATACAGTCCCTTCAATGAGATTATACTCAGCTACATTATATTGTCCCCAGGTGGGGATCGGAATTGATGGTCTCATTTGCAAAGTCATCCATGTATTTATTCATTCACTGAATTAATACTGAATTACTGTTAAGCACAAAATATAAACAAAATATCATCCTAACATGGGTTTGGGAGTGATACAGAAACCTGCTGATGTCTGTTCATATTGTCACAGCTCCTAGAGAAGGGCATGGCAAGGGCGCAAGCACTCCTGTACATTCCTGAACAATATTCCTGAGAGCTAATAAAAGATGTGCTTCCCCTTATCTCCTGTGCACTCCCAGTAAGCAGCTTCAGGGGATCCTTGACTTCCCTGTAGTCTACACCCAATCAACTGAAAGTTGCAAATCTCCTTTTACTCTCTTTTTCTGAGTGGTTATAAGTTTGAATAATATAGTATCAGTGTAATCATAAGCCTTGTGATTTATATAACCTTTGTATCAATATACAATACAAGTTTTGTGATTTGTATAACTTTTGCATAATACATGATGTCTTAGGCTCCTTACTCTATGGCAAGCTTGATTACTGCTTCTGCTGGGCCCTACTGATAAAAGCTATGAGATACCTGATACCTGGCACCAGGAAGTCTGGACGGAAAAATGTCACTATCGATAGCTGCGGCTGAAACTCAAGTTCTATACAATGCTTTGCTGGTCACGTGGCTAATATATAGGTACTAACAACTCTGGATTTGTAAAAGTGATCTGTAAAAGCCTGGGGGATGAACAGAACCAATTTAAAAAGACCTCAAGTCTGGCTCTGCTCCCTGGATTCGATCTCAGAAATAAGACTTCTTTCTACCAGTTCCCTGCCCCTTTGATTTATTGGTATCAGGGGGAGCAGCCGAGCATTACTCGGACCATAATAGGAGTGGGAAGAGAACTTGTGATTGTATGAAGGAGTTCTAAAAATAGCAAACTATGGCCTGGTGGTCAATTCTGGCCCAGTACTTGTTTTTGTGAATAAAGTTTTATTGGAACATATCCACGCTCATTTGTTTACATATTGCCTATGGCTGCTTTTATACCACAATGGCAAAGTTGAGTAATTGCCACAAAGACCAAATGTCCCACAAAACTTAAAATATTTACTATCTAGCCCTTTATAGAAAAATGCCAACCCTTGGTCTAGAGTCAGAACCACAGAGGCCACGGACTACAATAAAATGTAGAAAATTTAAAAGGCACAATTAAAGAGCTGTGACCACGTCAAGAAAAGTGACTAAAGCCACAGGCAGGATGGGCCCTGGAGGAAGTTTTCAAACTAGGCTTAAACAAATGAATGGGACATTAGCAGCGCCAGCCTACAGCACATCCCCAGGAAGCTCCACACACAATCCAGAAAAGGTAGCAGGTGCTCAGGTGTTTGTAATCACTGAGTTCTTTTTCTAGAGCAGCAGAAGTCACTGGGTGGCCTAAGCTCTGCCACTGCTGAGCTGTGTGACCTTGAACCAACCTACTTGCCTCCTGGTCCCCTGGCACCAGTCATTGCTTACCAGTCTATCAGGCTACGAGAAGCAAATGTGAGAGAGAAAGTACCTGAATGTCTTGTGAAAAGTTTAAGCTGTCTGTAATCCTGGTGGGCATTCATGGCAGCTGTATACACTCACAGACTGCCTTGAAGATAATCATGCATAGAATTTAGAAGCAAAAATATCAGCTCTGGATGCCAAATTGTCTTCATCCCTGGCTGAGTAAACTCTCTTTTTTTTAAAAAAAAAATTCACTCACAGTGTAGCTTGGTAAGTTACAAAAGAGTCTTCCTTGGAGAGGAGTCATTCTTCAAGCTGGGAATGTGTGGACATCCCACCCCACAGGATTGCAGTGTGTGTTCCCCGAGGTTTATGCTGAAGGACTGGCCCAAGGAGCATATTCTGTCTAGAGCCATCACAAAGGCATCTTTGCGAGTCCTCAGCCAGCTGGCCCAGCTCCGGTAAACGCCGTGTTCCCTGCTCCCTCACCCTTCCTCCAGGAAGCACCTCCTTCTGCCCCAGCCTGGATGATGCTTTTCCGCTCACACCCTTGAACCCACATTCCCAGCCCAAGGGGGAGTCTGTGGCCCCGACGGTGCAGCCCGCAGCACCTGGCTCGCCTTCCCCTACCCTGGGCCAAACCCTCAGACGCAGAAGAAACCAGAGCTCGCTCAGCTGGCCAGCACTCGGGCTTCCTGTCCAAGTGTTTGCGGCTGGGCTTCCTGCTGACGGAAGGGCGGCCTGCAGCTCTCCCCTGACATCCCGAGAGGTGGCTCCCAGGGCCTGGCCGCCAAGCACGTCCAGCTGGCACCGGCAGAGTGGCCGCAGCGGCTGCACTCCGTGCAGCTGTCAGTCGAATTCACAGAGGCCCTGGGGTCAAGCTGAGAGAGCTATAAAGGAGGTTCCTTTGGAAAGAGAGGAAGCTGTGAATCAGGCCAGAAACCCTGGAGCTCAGGCTTGTCCTGGGCACAGGGCCAGAGCATGCCTTGCATCACCCCACCCTGCAGACTGACAGACCCCCTTGCTTCGCTTAAGCCTATCTCCCTCACCACCTGTCAGCTTTCACCAGTGTCCCTTCTTGAGCCTCATTGCACAGCTTCCCTGGGCCCCAGGCACACCCAGAACAGAGCCCAGGCATCCAAATCATAGCCTGTCCTGGGCTACAGTGACCTTGAGGAATTTAATGTCACAGAGAAACGGCTTCCCTTTCCCAAGTGGAGCCTGGAGAATGAGAAGATTTTCTGGGCATAAGGTGTTTATTCTTCCACGTTTCAAGGGCTGTGGCATAAGAAATAGGGTTAGACTCATTCTATACAGCTCCAGGGGTCAGAACAAGCATGACAGGGAGATAGAATTCAGTTTAGATAAGGAAAAACTAATCTATGACATAGGCTATCTCAGAAGGTAGTGAGCATCCTGTTACTAGCAGTATTCAACAGAAATGGGTTGCAGAGACTTTCAAGGGCTCGACTGTAAGTTCCGTGAGGGGAAAGCCCATGTCCGTCTCCATTCACTGCTGCAGGAACAGCAACCAGCACAGTGCCTAACAAAGAGTATGCACTCCAAAATATTTGGGGAAGAAATAGAGGGAGAGGCAGGAAGATAAAGATGAGGAGAGGAAGGGAATTTGAGTACTTTAGAGAGCAAACTCCTTCAGGGGAGAATTTGGACAAGCTGGCTCTTGAATCAGTTGTCTTTGATTCTGTGGTTATGAGGTAAGGATTAGAGGTGCCAACCCCAAAGGGTGCTAAGATAATAACTACAGAACCGGACTAAGCACCTTTCCTATGCGAGTGTGTGTTTGCAGCCAAGCCTTCTGAGTCCCCCATATCTGCAAATTCCCTTGCATACATCTTGTCATTCACTTCCATAGAACCCTGAAAAACGCAGTCAGCCCCCTTTGAAAGAGGCAGTGCCAAGGGCCGGGTGCAGTGGCACATGCCTGTGATCCCAGCATTTTGGGAGGCTAAGGTAGGAGGATTGCTTGAGTCCAGGAGCTTGAGACCAGCCTGGGCAGCATAGCAAGACGTCGTCTCTAAAAAAAAAAAGAGGAGGAAGGGAGGGAGGGAGAGAGGAAGGAAGGAAGGAAGGAAGGAAGGAAGGAAAGAAAGAAGGGGCAGTGCCTGAGGCTCAAAGACAAGGGAGTTGTCTGAGCTGAGAACAGCCTCAAGCTCCTGATTCAGTACCCCTGAATCCAGTATCCCGTCACATGTGCGTCAGTCTGTGTCATTGCTGGCCACACTCTTTGCGTCTTTGAAGACTGATGTTATGGGCTAACATAAAACCTGGCATTTGGTGAAGCCCCAGAGGTTTCCCTATTTGTAAAAAAGTGCACAGGAAACAGATCATCCTCTAAGATGATCCCCTCTCTCCCTGCCTAACTCCGAGCAGAGATAAAGCCTGGCATTTCCATGAATTGTCATAACAAGTAGAGGATTGGGGAATGTCTTTACTTTTCAGGGACCTCTTGATCACCTGTTGGAGGAATGCTGGGCTTTTCCAAAGGCCGACGAGTTGATGAGACGTGTTTGCCTCAAAGCCATGCCCCACCCTTCCTCCCTTCTCTGTTGTTCATAAGGGACCTACCCTTGCAAATTGCATTTGCCAAGGTCCAATCTCCCACTGCCAAAAGAATAGGGAAAGGAGGAGGGAAAAACCAGAGTCTAGATCCCCATCTCTCCCTTTTACCTGGCATCAGCTCTGGGGTCCCAGCTCCTGCCAGGGAAACTCCCCCCCCCCGTGCATGGTCCCTGCTCTCACGGGGCTCTGTAAACACCACCACAGCCCAGCGATGGTGGCATCTTCTGGTACTGCTGCTCTCTAGGTTGCCTTCCCTGTGCCTTTTCATCTCTCTAGGAGCCTTGAGAACTGGTTTCCCTCCAGTGAGGTTTCCAGAATGGATTACATTTTCTACCTGGATCTAGCTGTCTCTGTGTCAGAGTGCGTTTGTTGAGACTCAGCCCAGAGAAGATTAAACTGATGAAGTATGGGACGGTTCTATCTTGACCACCTTAATGGTGGTCAAAGAGGCAGGGCCAGGAATGAGGCCCCAGGAGGGAAGACAGGTCCATGTCTGCCTGTGAATAAAGAGGCAGCCCAAGTGCAGCCTTGGCTCTGCAGGTTACTGCTTCCCCCTCGCACTCAGCTGCACAAGGCCCTGCCAGCCCTGGCATCCTTTGACACTATGACACAGTATTGGTGCTTCTCACATACGCGGGCCAGACCGTGTGACTCAGCCTCTCAGGGCTCTGAGCGAGCCAAGCTTCCAGGTCCACGTCACCTCCAGCTCTCTCAGTGACGTCAGCAAAGGAAGCAGGTGTCTTTCCTCCCCACTCCCAATCCAGGGGCATCTGGGACACAGAGGAGAGAGTCACAGACTCTGCTTTTTCCTCCTCCACTCACCCCCAAGAAACCTCACTCCCTCAGGCTGAGATGGTCTGGCTGAGACTTTTAACAGCCTTACTGACAGAGACTCAAGGGTAAGCTGTGTTTTCTGAAGATCTTATTCATGAGCATAGATACATCATGTAGAAAGAAAGAAATGCTGAGCTTTGGCTTCACCTACTACATGCCGGCCATGGAGCTAAGTTCTGTCACATATTTTATGTCATTTCATCCATCCATAATGGGAGACAAAATGCAGCAGGCCCCATTCAATACATCTTTACAGGGTACCAGCCAGGTAGTAGGCATTCTGCAGAGATGACTCAACTATGGGTCCTGCCTTCCAGGAAAGTAAAGAACTTAAAGCCAGGGTTTAAATCCAGACTTCCACAGTTAGTATTTATGTGACCTTGGGCAAGTGAGTCTTGCCCCGTGAGCCTTAGTTTTCTCATCGATGAAACAAGAATAATCATCTCATCTCATCGAGTGGGGAGGAAAGACACCTGCTTCCTTTGCTGTAAGTCACTAACTTAACACAGTGCCCAGCACATGGTAAACACTCTTCAACAAATTTTGACTGTTCTTTTTAAAATTAGTAAATCTAGGCTACATACAGGGCCCTCTGGTATGATCTGTTACTAGGAAAGCATTTTTGAAGGCTCCCTTCAATTCTGTGAGTACTGCGAATACTCACAAAGCCTTCTGACTCCAGAATAGGATGAAACACGGCTCTCCCTTTCTCATGTTGGAAATCTCCAGCAAGTCGACCTTAGAGGTGTCCCACATGCCCTCAGTCCCCCTGTCAGGCCCTGCTGCCACCCCTCAGTGTCGCCGGATGTGCGGCTGAGGTCCAAGGTTGGGAGAATTTCCGGGACTGGCCGGGTCACACTGCGGCTGGGCTGTGTCTGGCAGCCCCACCCTTCCTGGCAGCCGGACCTCCTCCTCAGTTCTCTGAAAGTCTGCCAATGCTGGGGAGGAGGATGGAAGGTCCTGCTGGGATGGGAGAGGGCAGGAAGAGGGGAAGGAAGGCCAGCTCTGCTCCTCTCTGCCCTCTTGTCCTGGCAGGCAGAGAATCATCTCTTGAAGTGCCAAGCGCTCCTCCTAGTGGGAAGGGAACCTCCTCCCCACGCTGGGGACATGGGACGCCTCTGCCAGGCCTACTAGAGGGTGACAACATCAGTCTATCCTAAAGTACTTCACAGCTGATGTGAAAAGCCCTTTCACATCCAATTCCCCCCAACAACTTGGTGAACTTTTTCAGGGGGTACCTTTCTAACACCCATTTCACAGATGAGAACATCGAGTCCATCTCAACCAGTTAGTTGATAGCAGAGCTGGGACTAAAAACAGGTCTTTTTTTTTGTTTTTTGAGACAGGATCTCAGTGTGTCCCTCTGGCTGGAGTGCAATGGCACGATCCCATCTCACCGCAGCTTCAACCTCTTGGGCTCAAGTGACCCTCCCACCTTTGCCTCCTATTAGCTAGAACGTGCCATCATGCCCGGCTAATTTTTGTCCCCTGAGCCGTTTTTTATACTTTTGTTGTAGAGACAAGGTCTCACTATGCTGCCCAGGCTGGTCTTGAACTCCTGGGCTCAAGCGATCCTCCCACTTTGGCCTCCCCAAGTGCCAGGATTACAGGTGTGAGCCACGACACCCAGCCGAAATAGGTCTTTTCCTTCTGCCTCCCTTGGTTTTTTTTTCAGCGCATTATGTTTAAAACCGACAAAGAGGAAAAAACAGCCATTTTCTCACCCATTGCCCATGCCCTTCCGCTCCCACGCCTCACACAAGCATCACTCCCTCTTGAGGAGAGGATTGGTTCGTTTCTTTGCCTCAGTCACTAGGCCTAAGGTGCCCAGTTCAAAGTGTGTTGACTGACTCTCACCTTTCCTGCCAGATCACCCTGCTTCTTCAGACTCTGCACATCTCCAGGTCCGCCTTCCCTTCCAACAGCAGGCCCAACCCCCACCGTTCTCCAGGAGGAAAAGGTGCTCTGTTCCCTCATAGAGCTACCTCAACAAAACACAAGTTGTGCTGAGGCCCCGGGCAGCTCAAAGGCTCAGCCCTGTCAACAAAAACCACAGAAGCCTTCTGGCTGTCCCCTGAGAGCAGACGCATTACCCCACCTGGCAGAGGTGGCCTGGAGAGAGACCATTTCAGAGCCCATCATTCATTAAAGAGGAGGAGGCGACCCTTGCCCTGTCTTTTTCTGTGGAAACAAGTTCTTCCTTTGAGCCTTCCAGAGACAGGTCTCCTGCACTGAAAGCAGCCACATGCGACCTTCGGAATCCCCAGGTCCTGGGGACAGTCCCGGAGGCCTGGCTTGGAGACCCTGGCTTGGAGGCTCTCACAGGCCTTGGAGCCTGCTCTCTGCCCCAAGCTGACAGGGAGGGCCTGCTGCCTGCCACCCACGGCCCAGATCCTGTCATGGGACAGAGCTGGGCCCGAGCTCAAGGGCAGAGCAGGCCGACAGCGATCTGTGTTTTCTGGGAAGGCAGCCAGTCCTCGTGCCCTCGGGCTTCCGGGCACTGAGGAGAGCGGCGAGCAGGCACCCGCCACCCTGGCTCGGCCCCCTCTGGGCCCAGGCTGGGTGGGCACACCCCATCTCTGGTATCCGGGCCAGAGAGCCACAGCCGCAGGCACCACAGCACTCAGTGCTTTCCTTCGCCCACTGTTTCATGGACTAAACAGTGCTGCATGGAGTTAAGGAGGGCCGCAGCCAGGGCCTCCGGGCCAAGAATGCCACAGGGTTTAAGCCTTGGGTTGTTGCATCCTGAGGGTGCCTCACCCCGCACTAGGCTGAGCTGCTCAAGGGTGTGGGAAAGGTATTTGATTTGGCCTCATGAGCACAGGGGTTCTAGTTCTCGGGTACTGCTGCCATCCACTGTGCTGTCATTTCATTCCCTGAGCCTCAGCGTTCTCAGCTGGTCGGTGGAGCAGTCACCCTTGCTACACCCACCTTGCTGGGTACTCGGAGTCTTAGTAAAAAATGTATGTAGAAACATCTAAGGCATAATGCTCCATGACAGCGTCTTCCTATTAATCAAGTAAAAGTTTTATAAAACCTTACTGACCTGGTTTAGTACTTCAATGTTCCATGCAAAGGGAAATGAAGACCAGGGTGAGGGTGTGGGCTGCTGGTCAGCAGACCTGGGGCCTCCTCGGGCATTTCCCCTCTGGCCAGGCCCCTTGCGGCTGATGGAGCAGGCACCTGCCCATCTGAGGGCAGGGCAAGTGGGTGACCCTGAGCAGAGTCCCAATTGTAATTGTACATACTGGAGCTTGTCTCTCATTTTCTCACTTGGTGGAAGGAACTACCAGCATCTCAGAGGACACAAGAGACTCTCCTGCCCCACTGTCTCTGGGCTACTCAGAGCATGGGGTGGGGCGGGGGGAGAACCACATTTCTAAGAAGGTAAATGGAGCATGGATAGGATGGAGAAGGGGGTCAAAACCAAGGTCATAGGAGAAGCAGTTGAAGAGACTCAGGCAGTTCAACCGAGATGCCAACTTTCTGCCAACAGCCAAGAGCAGTCATGTGAGAGGGGATTGGACTTTACCTGACCCCAAAGGATCTGCCAAGGGCCCTAGAGTGAACACGTATATATAGAGGGCAGATTTTGACTGCTGTAAGAAAAAAACCTTTCCAAGAGAAGAGACAATTCTTGGCCAGCACACTTCTGATCATTAGAAATGTTGGTGCTAGATTGGACACACATGGTAGGGAGGTGATTCTAGAAAGGGGATCATAAGCTAAGGGTATTAGAGGATCCTCCCCACTTCCTGGAGATTCCAGACTTCTCTGTGCACCACGGGACATGAGGTTATTCCTGGTATTAATTAGCCAGCACTGCCTAAGAGGTTACTCAGAACATACGTGCTCGGCCAGGGCGTGCTGCTGGTCCCTCCTGGAGCGCTACACATATTGTACGTATTATCTGCATGTAGGAGGGGCCCCGGCATCTATCAGGACAGGCAGTTTAATGGGTTATAAATGGTTCTGTTACCACATAACTTTTTGTGTACACACACACACAAAAGTGCCTCTTTCCCTCGATGTGTAAACAGAGCCCATGGAGGCGCCTCACACTTACTGCCACAAAGCATGTGACCTTCGAAGTGCCAGGAAAAACAAGTCCGTGCATGAAGAAAACCCACCCTGAAATGCGGTGGGTCAATTTTTCAGGGCTGGGTGGTCCCCTGGTTGCCACACACGAGTTTGGTGCGTGGCATTCACCAGCCAAAATCCACACTCCGGTCACCCTGAGGCAGAAGGAGTGGAAGGTGCCAGGCGGTGGCCCATGCCCGAGGAGGCTGCTGGGCTCTGGAGGCTGGAACCACAGGCTGCCTCAAGCTTCCTGTCTGTGCAGCCACCCCCATCAGCCTGGAACCAGGCCGGCGGGCTGGCCAGCTGTGGGCCAGCTGTGGGTGTGAGGAAAGCCAGCCACCACGTGTCTGACGGTGGCGGGGCAATCTTCATCTTAAAAAAAGGCCCAGCCCAGACCCCCAGGAAAGTGCAGCACTAAATGCTGGGGTGCTGGGCTCCTTCAGGCAAATTAATATTGATGGACCAGATGACATCTTACTCCATTTTCATCTGGACACAACAGATGTGTGTGGGAATGGCATGGCTTCTCAGGGCTGTGGTGATCACGTGTCACCCAGAAGGAAAGTTGAGCACCTAGGAGGACCTGGAGTCTGAGGGCTGGAAAGTGTCAGGCCCAGATCTAGAGACAGGCCGGGAATCATCTCCAGACATCTCCTGAGTCACCATTCTCCCTCCACCAGGTTTAAGGAAGTAAACCCAGTCTGGTACCTGCTGCCTCTGGGACCCTGCTCACACGGTCCTCTCTCCAGACCTTGGACTCAGCGCTGTGCCCTCTGCCTGGGATGCTCTTCCCACCTCTGCAGCTGGCTCCCCTGAGTCACCTCGCCTCAGCTCAGAAGCTGCCTCTTCCAGAAGGCCTTCCTTGACTTCGAGCTTTACATCACTGCCTAGTGTTAAATCTCTGCAGGGCACTATCTGATGTCTTCCTGTTTGTTTACATGTCTCTGTTTTATCCGTCTCCGGCCACTAAAATTTAAGTACCAGAAAAGCGGGCACCAGTGGGGCCTCGATAAATATGGTTGAATGACCAAAAGCGAGAATTTCATTTTTAATTGCAAACAGCCCAGAGTGGGTGAGGATACTGAATTTCATGGAGCTATTGTTAAGCCTTACATTTTGAACAATGTGGGGTTTTCCCTCGAGTGACTCACAGGGTCCCTGTCCCCATCAGCATCCCCTTGCTTTGTGCTCTAGGTCCTGATGCTTAACAGGAAAAAGAAGGACAAAAGAGTCTCCTGGTCCTTTAAACAGCAAATAGGATTTTCTGGGAAGAACCTTTCTTTGTTTTCCTTCTCACTTGCAGAAGGCAAACTCAAGAGATGGGGCTGACAGCCCACTCTCCCCTGCCCCCGCCCCCCACCACCCCCCTGCTTCTCTCCTATAATTGCTTCCCTCCCTTCTTCCTCTCCCATCCTGAGTATTTGTCATTCTCTGCTTGTGGCAAATTGCTCTTCACCTTTGAAAACCAAGAATGGCGGCTAACCAAGACAGCCTGGAAGTTTTCTGCAAGCAGGGAGGGGCTGAGAGATAGAAGACTCCATCGGCTGCTCTCCCAATAGCAGCATCACTGAAATTGAGTTTACTAAGCACCTATGGACAGTCTGTGAGGTGGGTACTATACTGGGCATCCTGGCCATGGTGGGGTGGGTCCTACCTTTTAGGGACTCTCAGACCAGGAAGAAAGAGATCATTTTGACCCAACAGATGTTGCATTAAGTGCTTACTAAATGCTGAATACCAATGCCTACAGTGTATGAGAAATAGCCTTGCCCTCAGGCGGTTCACCATCATGATAGAAGGAGAAATTCCCAACAGGCTCACGTTCTGTGCAGAGAGAATTGCAGAGGAGAGAAAAGGGCAGCAGGTGCCAGGGGGCAGACACAGAAGTCCAGCTGCCAGGGGGGGCCGGAGTTAGCCAGGACACGGTGGGGGTGGTAGTTAGACAGGAGGGGCTGCAGGCCGAGGGACAGCCGGGCTGGAGGTGGGTGTGAGCTCGCTGGATCCAAGGACTGAAAGGAGGCGCATGTGACCAGAGAAGGGAGGGAGGAAGTGAACAGCGTGAACTGGGTTGCAGCGGCATGCGGGGGAGAGCAAGAAGGCCAGGAAGATGTTTCCAGAACGGTCATGGTCTCTTGCAACAAAAAGCCAAAGGAAGTGTAAGGGACGTGAAAGACAAGGCTATCCATTGGGATGAAGATCATGCCGGCAGTGGGAGCCCAGGAGGCCTGGGGCTGATGCAGGGAGCTTGGTGGGTGGGAGGGTCTCCAGCTTGAAGACAGTGACAAGTGTCAGAGCAGGTGATAAGTGACAAGAGCCACAACAGGGCAGGCTGGAGGTGGGAGCGGTATTGGCAACTGCAATGACAGTAGCACCACAATCTTTCCTCTCCCCCCACCATGGGAAACCCCCATTTCAAATACCATCTCAGATGCCTCCTGTGTCCTCTCCTCCACTCTACCCCCCTGTCTGCTCCCCACTGGAGATGCTGTGGGGACAGCAGCTTCTGGAGAACACGTGCGCTCAGCTGTGGGGAGAGATGGGGCTGAGCAGCTGGAACAGCAGCCTCCCGGGAGGTGCCTTCCTGACCCCAGAGATTTCCATCCCTTCTGTGTCTGCACAAGCACATGTATGATATCTCACACACACACACACACACACACACACATTTGCTCATGCCCCAGAATTTGCCCCTTATTATTTTACCTGCAATTCCAGCATCTCAGAATTAGCTGGAGCAACAAAGTCCTCTCCAAGAAATGCCCATCCTGACTTATGCCTCAGGAAGGACTGGTTAGGAAAGGAGGAGCCCCTTGGGCACTGGGAGGTGCCCTTGATCATGAAATACTTTTTTCTTTGAGACATGCACTCCCTGCTCCAATCAGCTGGCTTACAAACCTTTAATTCACTGGAACACTGGGGCAGCCTGGGCTTGGCAGGAAACAAGAGAAAGAACATGGGTCTGGGAGACATGAAGCAAGGGCTAGGGTCCAGGCTGTGTCACTAGGCGAGTCTCCTCCCTTTTACTGGGCCTCAGTTTCCCAATCTATAAAATAAAGGGGTCAGAGTAGCTGAGTCTAAGGCTGACTCTGACCTTTTCTCTCTGTGCGTACGTGAGCCAGCATCACACCAGGAAAGGCAGGAAACAGGAGCCCGCTGTCTGCCCTCTGCCTTCCTGCCCTGGAGCCAGGTCTTTCCACCAACCCCCCATGGTGAAAAGGACACAGCGTCAGTCATAGCCACCAGCCAGTCTCAGGGAGCATCTGACAGGAGGAAGCCCCTTCCCAGCTGGCCTTCCCATTTGTCAGCACTGCAGGTCGGGTCAGGTAAGCTTTCAGTGGCTGCAGGTGGCTGCCTATGCTGGCGCCTGGCAAGGCTTTGAGCCAATTCCACCCCCTCATCCCTTTCTAACTGGACCTTGGACAGCTTTCAGGACTTCCCAACTCGACAGCATGCCCACTGCCAAGGTCCCCACCCACCCTGCAACCTGAGGAAGGAGCAGAGGCCCTGCCAAGCAGGCCAGTGCTCCGTCCTCCATCCATAGCTTGAGGGGCACAGTCCACGGGGAGCATAGTCCAGGCCTGGATGGTCATGGGAGAGGGGAAAGAGGGACAGGGAGGCTGCCTGGGGGCTTTGCCTTTGTTTCTAAGGACAGCTCTGAGACCTGAGCTAGAAGGCAGCTGAGAAAGGAAAAAGAAAAAAGGAATGAGAGACCAGGCACAGTGGCTCACACCTGTAATCTCAACATTTCCAGAGGCCAAGGTGAAAGGATTACTTGACCCCAGGAATTTGAGACCAGCCTAGACAACATTGCTTTGTCTCTACAAAAAAATCAAAAAATTAGGCAAGTGTGGTGGTGCATACCTGTAGTGCCAGCTACTTGAGAGCCTGAGGCAGAAAGGATTTGCCTGAGCTCAGGAGGCCAAGTTTGCAGTAAACCGTGATTATACCACTGCACTCTAACCTGGGCAACAGAGACCCTGACTCAAAACAAACAAACAAAAAACTCAAGAAATGAGGAAAGAAGTCACCTGGTCAGAGAAATAAGGAGGATTAAAGCCAAGAAAACTCAATCCAGCTCTGCAGCAGGCAGAGACAGTAGGAGAGGGGGCATCTCCCACCTCCATCCCAACCTCCCAGTTCCTCCCCTCACCTCCCCCCAGCTCTGATGGAGAGCTGGGCAGTCACCTGATGGTCTCTGGTTAAGCCTCAGAAGCATACACCCAGCAAGGGGTTTGGTTTTCCTCCCTCCCAGCCTCTCTCAAGGCTCTTCCAGGGAGGAGGAAGGGAGCAGATCCAGCCTGGAGAAGCCAGGTCCATCGGTCTCCTGCACTCTGACCTCAGCACCAAAAGCACCCTGGTCTAACACACAGTGGGAGAAGTGAGGTCTGGGGACAGGGACCTGCAAGGCCACTCACCCCTCTGACGAGGCCTTGGCCCATGCTCTGGTTGGGTTGGCAACAGCTCTTTTTGGCTCAGACAAGCTGCCTTGGAATCAAACCTCTGCTACTCACTTCTTTCCTCTGGTTGGCTGACAAGGGAGTCAGAGCTGTTGGCTTGAATCTTTTTTTCTTTTTAACCTTTCCCTCTTCATTTTTCTTTTCTGCTGCTAAAAAGTTTTTTTTGTTTTTTGGAAGAGACAGTGTAAGGTTCCTTTACTTGCTAACGTTTCTTTAAGAAAGCAATGGTGTACTCACAGTGAAATTGTGATGGCCTCTGGTGTTGGCCCAGCACTTCACTGTGTATAAAATGCTTTTATGGATCTTGGCAACAACCCCAAGCTGCAGACAAGGTAGGTTGTTATCCTCCAAAATTCCAGGAGGACTCAGGCTCAGAGACCAGAAAGAGCTTCTTCTTCGCCCGGCTGCTCCGGCAGAACCCAGGTACCTGGATTCTGCCAAAGACAACCTGGGGGCAAGTTTCCTTGTGGCCCCTCTAGGCCCCAGCAGCGCAGAGGGGAAGGAGGCCCATCTTCCCACAGTCCAATTCCCATTTTTCTCTGAGGGAAAAGGTGGCAGATGGATGTCATCAGAGCTGAGGAACTTTAGGGGAACACATTCCTCCTTAGTCTTCACAGGGACAAAAACATCTCCCTGTCCCCACCAAGAGGGAGGGGAGTGCCTGGAGCCACACTTCTTGAATACCCACTGTGCACTCAAATACTCTGCAAACATCTCTCATGACAGCAAATGTCAAGTGGATAGTATTCCTCTTGCATAAAATAAGTGAGGGCCAGAAAGATGAAGCCATTGCCAAGGCAACATACTGGAAGATATGGAGCCAGGATTCAAACTCAGGTCTTTTTTGATTCCAAAGTCCATGTGTTTCTACTGCCCTGGTACTGCAACACCCTGAAACCACATGGAGGGGAAGGCACAGACCACAGAATGAGTGTGGGCAGACGCCTCAGCGTGGCTTTGAACAAATCTTTTCTTTGACTCCCAAGACAGCCACATGCTCACCATGGTGCTGGACTCACCACCTGAGCTCTAAGGGCCTTCTGATGCTTGGCCATTCCTTAAGTCTCATAGTCCCAGAGCAAATAGTAATAAGACGTTCTATTCAGCTCTGCAAATCCTTCACAGATTCCCTTCCCCATCCCTCACACAGAGCTAGGTGCCAGAGCAAATTGACACTGTACTTGGTCCTTGTCCTCACTGAGTTCAGAAGAAGTGAGTGGACCACAGGAATGATAAATTGGCTTCTTCTGACCCCCGTTGCTCCAGGTAAAAATAGTCATGGGAAGGTAGGAGGTTATAGTCTTGGCAGCTCAGAGGGGTAGAGTCGGGGTATTTCACAAACTCCCCTCCACAGACAAGCACAGGGGATCCAGCTTCTCCACTCACTCTCTCCCCTCAGGGACATTACCCTTTAATGAGTAATTGACAGAGGGAGTTCCCTCTCAGCTTCCTACACCCAGGTGTGTGCTTCAACATACAGGACTACTCTAGGGGCTGACTTGGGAGTTACACAGAGAGTCTCATCTCTGAGGCCCAGGGGGAGGTGACAGGTGCGGGGAACTCACATGTTAAGGCAGAAGGACTCTCTGGGTAACTATTTTCACACCCATCCACAGAACACCTACCGTGTGCCCATCCTTGTGATAGGGCCTAGAGAGAAAGACGTTATAAATGGAAGTCTCAGCCTTTGAGAGATTCCCCAGTCAATGGGACAGGCAGACTGTCTCTGGTCTAAGAAGAAGTCAAGAGAGAAAGAGGAGGGTAGACAAGGTGCCATAGGGCTCAGGTAGTGGGAGCAATTGATTTTGCCTGGGGGCCTCAGGGAAGGCCACGTGGAGATAATGACACCAGGAGGGGTGTAGAGGGCAGCTGGACTTAGACAAATGAAGTTGTAAGGAGAAGCGCAGGGATAGTCCTACAGAAAGAGCAACAGGAAGGCCAGGCGTGGGGACTCATACTTGTAATCCCAGCACTTTGGGAGGCTGAGGTAGGAGGATTGCTTGAGCCCAGGAGTTCGAGACTGGTCTGGGCGACATAGCGAGACCTTGTCTCTACAAAAAAATTTTAAAATTAGCCCATGTGGTGGCACACACCTGTAGTCCCAGCTACTTGAGAGGCTGAGGTGGAAGGATCGCCCGAGTCCAGGAAGTTGAGGATGCAGTGAGCAGTGATTGTACCACTACACACCAGCCTGGGCGAAAGAGTGAGACTCCCATCAAAAAAAAAAAAAAGCAACAGAAAGTATGGTCCAAGCTCCAGTTCAGCCATACTCCAGCTGATAGTAGGCTCACTCTGCTTCTCTGAGGTTATTTTCTCATCTTTGGAATAGAGAAAATGATTCCGAGCCTGGGAAATACCTTCCTGTGCACACTCCTTTCTCACACTCACCTTTAAAACTCTGCTTCCTGTCTCCTCTTTCACTTTTATAAATGAGAAACTCACAGAAAAGAAATAAAATGTAGAACACAATTGCTGAGACAACTCTGATGGTCAATCAGTGTATCTTGAAATTTTACCAATAGGGAAACTAAGGCCCAGAGATGTTGCCTGACTGACCCGGGGTCACTCAGTCAGTGAATGGCAGGGCCAGGAACAGAAGTTTCTTTTCAATCATGTCACTAACCACATGTTTGTGATAATCATATCTTTGGATTCTCTTCTTTTGAGGGGAAAGGGGTCCACCTTTTTACCCCATCCGCCATCCTGGCCCTCAGAGTCGGATCCTGTTCTGCCTCTTCTCTCCCATTCACAGCAGCTTTTACATCCACCCTGTTCTGGCAGCTATTGCCATCAAGTGTCCGAGCCAGGATTTATGGGATCAGTCCCCAGCCGTGGAAGTCAATATCCAATTAGTGGAATGTTTTCTCCCCTGAGCCAAAGGCCCCAGAATCCAAGGAGGCTTCAGCCTGCCTCATTCATGGGGCCCGAGGGCAGAGGGGAAGCAGAGAAGGGTCTCAGCTCCTGCTTCCAAGGTGTCTTCCTTCCTTGGGTGCCTGTGTGGAGGATTGATGGGTGAGGGCTTGCCAAGGAGTCTGGGCAACTGGCAGGAGAGTGCTTGCGATGGGGTGCACCAGGGATAAGTCGTCCTGGGTTGTGAACGATAATTGTTCTCTTGACTGACATCTCACAAGACCCAAAATAGTGGTAGTGGAAGTCACCAGAGGACACCCAGAGTGGTATTTCCAGGCTGCAGATGAGTCTATCTGTCATGTAGGGAGGAAGAGCTGTCAGGGCTAGGGGTTCCTGCCTTGCCCTCCTGTCAAACTCATCATCCTCTCTGCAGGCTTGGTTTAGATTCCGATGACATTTCCTGCTGTGCATAGGGCTCTGGATTCCCCAACTTTGGGGCTCTTCCTCGGGAGGCAGGCAGTTAGGGGAAATGCCTTGGGGAGAATTCAGGAATCCCAGGCTTCAGAGCACAGCTATAAAGTCAGGAGCTGGTTGCTGCCGGCTGCCCTGCCTTGCCAAGAGGACACTTGGAGTGTGAACGTGAACAGACGTCTGCAGACATGCTTGCAGCCCACAGAAATTTTGAAAGTCACTCCATCCTGCCTCCCTAGACCCCTCCACCGGACTGACTGATGCTTCAGCCTAGATGGATTTCACAGGACTCAGAAACTAGAGGCTTGTTTGTTCTCTACTTACAAGGGAATAGACCAAGCCACAGCACTGTAGGTCCAGGCCACAAACAGTAGCAGAGAAAGTCATGTCCGGGGTGAGATCTGGTTGGTAGGGAGAGACTACCATTTGTGGCAAACAACACAGAGCCTTGGGCTGGAAAGGACTTCCCACATCATCTACCTGGAGCCCCCCATTCTACAGCTGGTACCTTTGAGGCCCAGGGCAGGACCTGTCCACCACCACCAAGGAGTGAGGGACAGTATGTAAACCCCAGGCAGGTCAAGAATGAGTTCCTCTATCTGAGGAGGAAGCATTGACTCAGAAGCCCTGGGAAGCTGGACCCCATTGATAGGATGTGGGGATGCAAGACAGGACACTCTGAAGGGCTCGCCCATCAGGTATGTCCCTCAAAGCCCATCCATGGTTCTTGCTACAAACCACTCCCCCCAATGTGGTCCATCCCTTATGCACAGTGCACATGAACCGACCCTTAGAGGTCAATGGTGAGTAGTTCTCAGCCCTCTTTTGGGCCAAAAATTGCCAGTGCCTCCTTCAGAATCCCTGGGCTTCCAATAGAAAGTTGAATGGACCAGTGAGAATGACATCCTGACTTTTTCTGACCTCCTGTTGCTACAGGTGAAAAGTGGCCGTGGGAAGAGAAAGAGACAGGTGGCCAGGAGAAAATGGAGGTGGAAACAGGATCAGTCAAGCTGAGGGCTCAAGCTCAAAGAATCGAGAGTTGCTTTAGACAATGTCTCCACAACTTTCTAAGACACCAGGCTAATCAGGCAGTTTTTAAAGCTCCAAGTTGTCAACAACGGGCAACAGCAGAGCCATCGTTCTCAAATTTTAGTGAGGACCAGCATTACGTGGGGAACTTGCAAAACGGCAGATTCCCAAGCCCCTCTCCAGACTCAGAAGAACCAAGTGAGGGTCCATCACCTGCATGGGAAAGCCCCTGTCCCCATGATTCAGGCAGGAAGAGACTAGGGGACAGCTCATTGAGAACCCAGAGTGACCTGAGTCACCAGGAAAGTTAAGTTGTCAGGAGCAGTGACATCTCAGGCCCCTCATCTACAGTGAGGCTATGTAGCCTTTAGGGCTGGGGAAGCCCCAGGAGCCTGTTTACCTCCTGCGTAGTGTGAGCCCATCATGGAGCTGATATGACTCCAGGCTCAAGCACACAGCTGTGATCCAAAGAGTGAGCTGAGCGGAGGTCTCGGGTGGGAGAGGAGCCGGGGCAGAGCCAGGGATCAGAGAGCAAGGAGCGAATGGCAAGGGAACGAACGACTGGGTGAACAGAAGGGTGGTCTGGGAGAACCAGACACAGCAGGCTCTGCCTTCCCAGTCACACAGGGCCTGGGGCACAACGGACACTTGCTGGGAAAGGAAGGCAAACAGGAAACGGTCTGCACAGACCATTACAGCTGTGCAAAGAACAGTAACAAAGAGAGTTTGGGGAGATGTAAATAGCTACATTTCGTGATCATTGGGTTCCTTTTTTCCATAAACTTTGCTTAAGTTCATAATAAAAAAATAAACACAGGCAAATTGCACTTACTTCACACAGTCATTTCTGGGTGGTAAGTTCTGCATTAAATTTAAAATTCATTGGCATAGGTTGAACTTCCTACACGGGGCAGACGTGGGGATGTTCACTCTCAAATAGTCCCAGAGTGACCCTCTGCCCCCACCAACCCTGTCCATTGCTGCCTCCCCTGCCATGTCCACCTTTCTCAGAACAGAAAGATCTGAACAGGCAGGCAGAGGTTTGCCAAACTCAATTCTTCTCGTTTATTTGTAAGAAATGGGAGTGAGAGGAAGTCTGATGCAGTGGAAAGAACACTCCACAGAAGTCAAAATATTTGAGTTAATTTCAAGAGCTGACTTGTCCTTTATGAAACGGGGTGACTTTCCCCAGCAAGGCCTGTGTCCTCCCAACTGCATAAGGGGGCACATTAGTTATCTATTGCCGCCTGATAATTATCCCCGAATGTAGCAGCTTAAAACTACAAAGATTTATCATCCCATAGTTTCTATGGGCTGGGAATCTAGGAGTGGCTTAGTTGGGTGGTTCTCGCACAAGACTTCTCATGAGGCCACAGTCAAGGTGTCCTCTGGGGTTAGTGAACTCAAGGTTGAATGGGGAAGATCTGCTTTCAGGATCACTCATGTGGTTGTTGGCAGGTTTGGAAGAATCGTTTCCAAGCTCACTCCTGTGGTTGTTGGCAGGCCTCAGTTTCTCACTAAATGGGCCATCCATAGGCTGCTTTCCAACACAGCAAGCGGCATCCCTCAGAGCAGGTGGTTTAAGAGAGAGAGAAAGCGACAAAGAGAGATGGAAAGCCCAACATAGGAGCTGCTGTCCTTCTATGACCTAATCTTAGAAGTGACATCCATCACTTCTGTCATATGCTATTCTCTAGTGGACTAGTTGCTAAGTCCAGTCCACGCTCAAGAAAAGGATGATTAAACTCTGCCCCTTGAGGGGAGTGAAACCCAAAAATCTGTGGACATATTTTTAAAGTCACCACTGGGAGTTAAATAAAATAATACATATAAGGCCCTTAGAATAGTGGCTAGTATCTAATTGGAATTCATAATGTAATGATACTATTATTATTAGATATTAGAGCTCATCAAGTTCAACTACACACCCATCACGGGAATCCCCTCCAACTTATGAAGACAGCAGATTCTTGGACCACTGCTAAAATACTTTGAGAGTTCACTGCTTGCCCTGAAACCTAGGACCACAGCCAACCCACAGATGGACAGCTCACACCGGAGCCATAATCAGCCTCTCTGTGGCTGTCTCCTCCACCTCTATTCTTTTTCTATCCCAATAGCAAACAACAGTTTTGAATTTCAAATAGCCCCCTGACATATCAAAGAAAAAATAAAAGTGCACTCTCCTGTTTTAGCTTAGGTAAAGTCTCCTTGGCAACTCCCCAAGCATTTTACTTACCCTCACTTGCATCTTGTTTCATTTTAGAGCCAAATCATAACTGAAACCTTTGATCAAAAGCCCTGTGTATTAAGGAGATGAGGGAGGGAAGATGCTTGCCCATTAGGTTGACTAAGACAGTTCAGACCAGGTGTCAGTGGATGGGTGTGGTACCAAGAGTGTTGGGGTAGTGGTGCGTGTGTATCTGCAACTGGAAGGATGTGTGTGTATTCATGGGATGAGTGGTAAATGGGTTGCTATGTGCATGTGTGTGTGTATAAGTGGGCGGGTGTATTCTCCTGGGTGTAGGTGTGTGGGGTATGTGTGGATGTGCGTAAGTATGTAGGTGTAGGGATATGGTGAGGACCATCCTGATGCTCCCTGGCCAGGGCACAGTGGTCCTCAACGGCAAAGCAATCACTAATATGGGAGCACATTTCTTTTTATACCACCTTCCTCGCTCTTTCCAGGAAGCTGTGTTTGCTGGTCAGGATCTGAGATTTCTCTCACTGAGGCCTCTGGAGAGACATTCCAGACTGTGAACACAGAGCCCAAACCCAAGAAATAAAACCATACATATTGCCTCAAAGGCACAAGGCAGGAGGGCGTTGAAAACCCCAGGGGCAGATACAAAGGCTCAAAGTTCAGCGGCCCACACCCCTAAGGAAAGACAGTGGGGTCAGCTTCTCCCCACCCTAAATCTCCAGTTTGAGTTTTCAAAATCAACCTTATAAGCAAACATCTGCCACTCTCCAGCTTCTGAATGAAAGGTGAAGATCAGAATAAGGAATCTTTGTGTTTTCATTAGGTATTTTAGCAAATGCAATGAGGACATTCAGATTTGATTTCCCTGTTTTGTACACACACATAAGTCGGTGCTAAGAGGATTACTTTTCCTGGAGCCGTCCTTCCCAAAGGCCCCGGTCAAAAGAGACCCTTGTTCAACAGCATTTTCTCTAATTCCTCTGGCTTTTCTTCCTTGCCTCAATGTGCAGACATCTAACCTGCTCCCAAATCCAGCCACCTCACAGACTTCGGGATAAAGGTGGTCCCGGCTCTCCATTCTCCTCCTGCCCCCGGTTCCTTAATAAAGCTGCAGATGAACATTAGCGCCTGGTTCAGCAGCATCCGAAAAGGAAAGGGCAGCCTCATCGAACCCTCGACGCCCCATAGAAAAATGTAGCCTTTTTGCCTCTGCTCCAATGAATGGCTTTTCGAGGGTTTTCATTAGGGCCCGGGTCTGCTGGTGCAGAAAGCCTCACAGATGTTGACATTTTTTCATCCCTGGGTTAAGATGTCTTCCATAAGCTTTTATTCCTCATTTGTTACTTCTTTATTATCCGGGAGGTTTTGCCTCCTCCCTCTTCTCCTTTCTCTGAAGAGAGCAGCGGTAGCTGAGCCTGTCATTATCTCGGCCCTTTTCTCTGGCCTCCAGAGGCAGCCCGGGCCTCGGGTCCCATTGTGAGGAACAGCAGGTAGCTGAGGCAGGCCGGGTCACTCCTCAGACCCTTTTGTGCAGCAGTCCCCTCCTCCCCGCAGCTTGGCTCTGGGGATGTAAAAGGTCAGGGGCAGCCAAGCTTCCATACCTGAGCCTTTGTCTGGGGCTGGAGGCAAATGATTTTAGAAGCCATTTCTTGGAAGGCGGCCTAGAGACTCCCTTCTCCCTCGTTACTATGCACAGCTGTATTCCTGGCCCACCCCTTGGGGCTGAGGGTGAGGGGACAAGGGGATTATTTCAGATCATCTGGACCCAAAAATGCCCTGAGAAAAAACTTTCTACCCAGAGGATGGCTAAGACAAATTCAAAAGGAAGCGTGAATCCCCTGAGAGGTTAAGAAAGTATTTTGCAATAAATAGAACATAGTGTCCTTTGGTCCCTAGTCCTGGCAGACTGGAGCCTACCTGCAACCTCTGTTTCCTCATCTGTCAAATGGGAATGCTTCACTCTCTCCCACCCATCTCATTCAGTTCTTCTGCTTATTCTGTGGATTCAAAGTGATACAGAAACTGTTTTGCAAACCTCAAGATTCTAGACAGTGTACTGTATTAGTATGCTGGATACTTATGTTGGTCTATACAATATAGTGTATATAGTAATATATAGTAATATATAGTAGTGAGGCCACTGCTGGCTAGGTGAACCCTGACTTGAATATAAGCCATCCCATGATGCAGATTAATTTTTCTGAAATTTAAAGAGCAGACATACAGACAGATTTAAGGGCCTGAGGCATGTGATTCCAAACCCTGCCCAAGCGTATCCCCCAAGGGTAAGGAAGGTCTCAGAGCAAGACAGGCACTAATGGTGGAAAATTCTTTGAGGCCTGAGGTTGCACCCCTTAGAAGGTCAGCTGGAGAAAACTGATACACACACTTACATAGGGGATGATAAAAAGGGCCTGGGATGCTCACTGACCACCAGGTTAATCGAACCAGTTGCACCATGGCAACCAGAAGAGTCAATGGGACTCTAAACTGCCTCATGGAAAGAAGAGGGGAGGGGACCAGAATCAAGAGGGAGCTAGAAATCCCACCTCACAAAGACTGGTTGGAGGAGCTGAGGCTGCTTTTCCTACTTGAAAGGTCAGGGACGCTTGTGGGAAAGAGCAGCTAGACTCATTCTGGGTGGCCCTGGGGGCGGGAGCTGAGACTGAATAGTGGAAGCTGAAATGAAAACGTTTTGATCATATCAAAGAAAAATATTCTAGTGCTCAGAATTGTCTAAAATGGATGGGCTGTTTTTATGAGACAGGGAGAGCTCTGTCGTTAAGGGAAATCTAGCAAAGTGGGGTATTGGGAGGAAGATTCATCATCCCCGAGCATCCATTTAGGGCTTACTCTGTGTCAGGCCCAACAAGTTCTTTCTAATCCTGAAATTACTCCATTCTTTGATTTATTAAGAAATAACATCCATTTTTTCTAGTGATTAAGTTAAATACAGTCAAGTTCCACTTCTGGTGATGGCTGAGTAATATCACACTCAGGGAACAAAAGCAAGAGATTATGATGTGGAGTTCATGCTCTCAAGAGTGAGTTCTCGTATTTGCAACTTTGAGTTGAGGCCAGATGCAGTTGGCACAGTATGTAGACAGCGGGGAAGAGGAGGGGTGGACACTGATTTTTAAAAAAGTGTTTTGGGCCTGAGAACCAAGGAAACCATGACAGTAAAGAGGAAAAGTACAAATTCTTGAAGAGAAAGAGACAGAGAAGAATTCCAAAATTCTGACTGTTCTCGTCTTTGTCTGAACTCTGAGCTTTATATGCACAGAGAAGACTCAAAGCAGTTAAGCTATTGGAGGAAGATCTGAGAGGATATTATTGGCATTGCTGCCTGAGAAACAGTTTGAATCCAACCAAGATAACTGCCTGAAAAACCAATAGAAGTAACATCCATCAAAGCTGGGAGCAGTGGCTCACACCTGTAGGCCCAGCTACTCAGAAGGCTGAGGCAGAAAGGATCACCTGAGCCTAGGAAGTTGAGGCTGCAGTGAGCTATGATCACGACACTGCACTCCAGCCTGGGTGGCAGAGTGAGACTCAAAAACTATACCCATTAGAGAAAAACAGCAAAATCCAGATCTATACAACTTGACACGCATAATGTCCAGAATACAATCCAAAATCATTTAACACACACAGAACCAGAAAAATGTAAGTTTATAAGAGAAAAAAAACAAATAAATTGAGACAGCCACAAGATGATCCAGATTTTGCTATTAGCAGACAAGGAATTTCTAGCATGTGTTATAGCTACATTTAATGAAGTAAAAGAAAATATGCTCATTGTGAATGAATAAACTGGAAGTCTCAGCAAAGAAATAAAAATGATAAAAATGCAACTTCTAGAATTAAAAAATACAATATCTAAACATTTTTTAAAAGCCACTAGATAGATTTAACAACAGCATGGGGCTGGCAGAGGAAGGAGAGAGTGAACTTGAAGATAAAAACAATAGAAGCAATCAAATGTAAAGAACAAAAGAATAAAATAATGAAATATAAATTAACAGAGTCTCAATAAACATAAATGAAGTCTCAGAAGAAGAGGAGAAAGATAATGGAGCATAAGTAAATAAATAACACGTTGAAGAAACAATAGCCAAAATTTTCTCAAATATAATGAACGATAAAAATTTATCTCAAGCCTGTAATCCTAGCACTTTGGGAGGCTGAGGTGACGGGATTGCCTGAGCCCATGGGTTCAAGAACAGCCTGGCCAATTTGGCAAGACCTCATCTCTACAGTACATTTTTAAAAATTAGCCTGGCATGGTAGCACACACCTGTAGTTCTGGCTACTTGGAAGACTGAGGCAAAAGGATCGCTAGAGCCCTGCAGGTCAATGCTGGGGTAGCTGTGAGCATGCCACTGCACTCCAACCTGCACTCCTGGAAACACTAAGTTGGAGTCTCAGTCTGTCACCCAGACTGGCCACTGCAGCCTCGACCTGCTGGGCTCCAGCGATCCTTCCGCCTCAGCCTTCCAAGTAGCTGGAACTACAGGCGCACACTACCACACCCGGCTAATTTTTGATTTATTGTAGAGATGAGATCTCACTAAGTTGCCCAGATGGGTCTCGAACCCGCGGGCTCAGGGAGTCCACTCACCTGGGCCTCCCAAAGTGCTGGGATTACAGGCTGAGCCGCTGAGCCACCGAGCCCGGCCTAAATTACTTTAAAACAGAAGTGTTATCACTGGGTTGTGACACATGGGGATGTAATTCATATAATACCTAAGGCACAAAAAATGGTTGCAAAAGTTACATGGTTGCAAATTTTATCCATTTTGTGTGAAATGTTAACAGTAAGTAGACTACCAAAAGTTAAAGATACATAAACATATAATCCTAGAGCAACCATGGGGAAAAAATTTTATTGAAAAGCTATTATGTAAATTTAAATGGAATTCTAAAAGCTATTATATAAATTTAAATGGAATTCTAAAATTTATTCCCCAAAAGGCAGGAAAGGAGGAACTCAAGGGGAAAAAAATAGCAGGAACAAAAAGAAAACAAATAATAAAAAGGTAGGTGCAAATTCAATCATATTAATAATAAAATTAACATGCAATAGGCTAAGGGCTATCATTAAAAAGCAGAATTGGCCAGAATGAATAAAAACAAAAGCAAAACCCAACAATGCATTGTTCATAAAAACACATAAACTTTACATATAAAGACAAATATAGCTGAAAATAAATGAATGCTAAAAAATATTTTCCATGCAAATAATAATAGTAAGAAAATTTGAGGCCAGGCGCAGTAGCTCAGCCTGTAATCTCAGCACTTTGGGAGGCCAAAGTAAGAGGATTACCTGAGCCTGGGAGTTCAAACCAGTCTGGACAACTTGGTGAGACCCCCTCTCTACAGTAAATCACAAAAACTAGCCAGTCATGTTGGCATGCGCCTGTAGTTCCAGCTACTTGGAAGGCTGAGGCAGAAGGATCGCCTAAGCCCAGCAGGTTGAGGCTGCAGTAGCTGTGAGTGTGCCACTGCACTCCAAGCCTAGGCGACAAGAGTGAAACTCCAACTCAAAAAAAAGAAAAAGAAAAGAAAATTTGAGCTATATTGATATCAGATAAAATAGATTTGAAGACAAAAAATTAAAGAAATAAAAACAGACATTTTATAATAGTAAAAGGACTAATTCAACAAGAAGACATAACAATCATAAATACATGTATACCTAATAACAGATCTTCAAAATATGTGTGGTAGAAATAACAGAATTAAAGGGTGAAACAGTTCCATGATCATAGAGATTTTAACACTTCACTCTTAGAAAGAGATAGAACAACTAGAGAAACAATTGAATAAATATCATCAGCAAAGACAGAAAATCTAAACAATTTTAATCACTTAAATCTAATTGATAATTGTAAAATACCACATCCAACAATTTCAACAATAAATATTCTTTTTTGAACATACTGGTCTTTTCATTAGGATCTGTGGTATGCTCAGTTTTAAATGAGGCTCAGCAAATTTTAAAAGATTGAAATAGTACAGTGGATTTAGTTAGAAGTGAATAATAAGTTGTCTAGGAAAATCCCAAGTGCTTGAGAATAGAATAACGTTTAAAAAAAAAGAAAAGAAAAGAAAAAGAAAATAGAACAACACATTTTAAAAGAATTCATTGATCAAAAAATAAAAACCGGGCTTGGTGGCTCAACCTGTAATCCCACGCTTTGGGAGGCTGAGGCGAGTAGATTGCCTGAGCCCGTGGGTTCGAGACCCGCCCAGACAACTTGGCGAAACCTCATCTCTACAATAAAAATCTAAAATTAGCTGGGTGTGGTGGCGCGCGCCTGTAGTTCCAGCTACTTGGAAGGCTGAGGTGGAAGGATCGCCGGAGTCCAGCAGGATGAGGCTGCGGTGGCTGGGAGCGTGCCATTGCACTCCAGTCTGGGCGACCGAGTGAGACTCCAACTCAAAAAATAAAATAAAATAAAATATGTGGCATGCATGAAGTTAGTGCTTAGCAGGAAATGAATAGCTTTAAAAGCTTACATTAAAAAAGAGTAAATATCTAAAACACAGTTATCTAAGTTTCTGCCTTACAAGTCTCCTTAGAAAAAGGAGAGCAAGTAAACCTAAAATCATTATAAGAAATGACATAATGAAGAGCAGAAATCAATAAAATACAAAATGGTCAAACAATAGGGAAAAATCAATTAAACGAAAACTGTTTTTTAAAAGAGATCAATAAAATTAATAACTTTTAGCTAAGCTGATCAAAAAACAAAGAAAAAAGTCACAAATTATCAAAATCAGAAGTAAGAGATAAACACCAATACTGGTCCTAACAGACATCAAAGGCTCACAGAGTTTATTATTAATAATTTTATGCCAATAAACTAATTGTGAGACATAAATTACCAAACTGACTCAAGAAGAAATAAAAAATTTGAGTAACCTCATATCAATTGAAGAAATTAAATTTGTGCATAAACTTCAATTAGAAAATTTCAGGCTCAAAAGGCTTCACTAGTTTATTCTATCAAATATTTAAAGAAGAAATACCAATCCTACACAAACTTTTTCAAAAAATAGGAAAGAAGAAAATATTTCTCAACTCATTTTAGGAGGTCAGTATTACCCTGACACCAAACCAGACAGAGATCACAAGAAAAGAAAACAACAGATCAATATCCCTCATGAATATAGATACAAAAATAAATTTTAGAAAATAAGATGTAACAATACATAAGAAAGGATAATACATCATGACCACGTGGACTTAACCGAGAAACACAAGACTGTAATTCATATTAATAGATTAAAGAAGGAAAACATGATCATGTCAATAGATTTAGAAAAAAAGTTTGACAAAATTCAGCACTCATTCATAATAAAAATTCTCCCAAAATAGGAATAAAGGTAAACTTCCTCAACTTGATTAACAACATTTATAAAAACAAACAAACTGCAGCAAGCATCATACTTAATGATAAGAAACTGAATACTTTGCCCCTAAGATCAGGAGCTATGCAAGAATATCCATCTCAGCCGAGCTTGGTGGCTCAGCCTACAATCCTGCGCTTTGGGAGGCTGAGGTGAGTGGATTGCCTGAGTTGTCAGGTTCGAGACCCGCCTGGGCAACTTGGCGAGACCTCATCTCTACAATAAATCAAAAAAATTAGCCGGGCGTGGTAGCGCGCGCCTGTAGTTCCAGCTACTCGGAAGGCTGAGGCGGAAGTATCGCCGGAGCCCAGTGGGTCGAGGCTGCGGTGGCCGGGAGCGGCCACTGCACTCTAGTCTGGCAACAGAGTGACTCCAACTCAAAAAAAAATAAAAAATAATAAAAAAAAAATAAAATCCTTTCTTCTAGCTATTTGAAAATACACAATAAATTGTTGCTTATTGTGGTCATTAGACAGTGCTGTAAGACACTAGAACTTGGTCCTCCTGTTCAGCTGTGCTT
>CAUYQG010254429.1:0-10626 GCA_963574415.1 Tarsius wallacei
TTTACAGGCATGAGCCACCGAACCTGGCTGTGATCCAAATTTTATGTTAAAAATATCAATTGAAATATTAATCCTGCCGGGCTCGGTGGCTCAGCCTGTAATCCCAGCGCTTTGGGAGACTGAGGTGAGTGGATTGCCTGAACCCGCGGGTTCGAGACCTGCCTGGGCAACTTGGCAAGACCTCATCTCTACAATAAATCAAAAAATTAGCCGGGTGTGGTAGCGCGCGCCTGTAGTTCCAGCTTCTTGGAAGGCTGAGGCGGAAGGATCGCTGGAACCCAGCAGGTCGAGGTTGCGGTGGCCGGGATTGGCCACTGCACTCCACCCTGGGTGACAGAATGAGACTCCAACTCAAGAAAAAAAAAACAAAAAAAAAAATATTAATCCTTAGCTGGGTGTGGTAGCGTACGCTTGCACTTTAGCTACTTGTCAGGCTGAGGTCGAAGGACTCTGAATCAACAAATTAATGAATTCTGATCGTTTTTTGGGTCCCCTCTCCCTATGTGTTTATAGTTTACATACACATGTACGTATAGTTAATATCTAAATTAACATACTGTACTCCTTCCCTTTTTTCCAATTATATAGTTTTCAGATTCAGAATGTGCCAAAAAGGCTTTGGAACAACTTAATGGATTTGAACTAGCTGGAAGGCCAATGAAAGTTGGTCATGTTACCGAACGCACAGATGCTTCCAGTGCTAGTTCCTTTTTGGACAGTGATGAATTGGAAAGGACTGGAATTGACTTGGGAACAACTGGCCGTCTCCAATTAATGGCAAGACTTGCAGAGGGTATGTTTTTCTTAATAGTGTGAGTGATTTATTCTGAGATTACTGGTGAAAAAGCTAACTATGCAAACTAAGCAATGAAAAGATTTTTTTTGAGTTGTAGTCTCACTCTTGTCACCTAGGCGGGAGTGCAGTGACACTCTCATGGCCACCCTAGCCTCTACCTGCTGGGCTTAGATGATGATCTTCCTCAGCCTTCCCTCAGTCTTCTAAGTAGGTGAAAGTACAGATGCATTCCACCCCGCCTGGCAATTTTTGTGTGTGTCATTTATTGTAGAGATGTGGTCGCACCAAGTTGCCTAGGCTGGTCTTTAACCCCCATGTTTAGTCAATCCTCTCGCCTCAACTTCCCAAAGTGCTGGGATTACAGGCATGAACTCTCATGCCCAGCTGATTTTTTTCTCATAATTTTAGAGTTGTTTTTATCCTTGAATAGCCTATGAAATTTTATAGATGAAGTACTTTTCCTTAAGGTTGTAATGGGGTGGGTGTGGTGGCCCAGGCCTGTAATCCCAGCACTTAGGGACATCCAGGTGAGACGATTGCTTGAGCCTGGGGAATTGAGACCAGCTTGCACAGCATAGTGAGACCTTGTCTCCACAAAAAAATTTTAAAAATTAGCCAGGCGTGGCAGTGTATGTCTATGCGTATAGACCCAGTTACTGTGGAGGCTGAGGCAGATGGATTGCTTGAGGCTACAGTGAGACATGATGGTGCCACTGCACTCCAACCTGGGTGCCAGAATATGACTCAGAAAATAGTAAAAGTCAGAGTTGTGATGGGATATATATTATGTTTTGAGGCCCTCGTCATTTAGTTATAGTATTCTTTTTATGTAATATTTTTATCCAATACTTAGGAATAAATTTGGTTGCAGATTTTAAAATATTAGAAGTTGTCCTCATAATTTCTTTTGGTTAGGTGACTGTTGTAGTAAGAGTCCAGAAAACTTGATTTCTCTGCTCTTAACATATTAAAGACTTTAAGACCTTTTCTTTTACAGGTACAGGTTTACAGATTCCACCAGCAGCACAGCAAGCTCTACAAATGAGCGGCTCTTTGGCATTTGGTGCTGTGGCAGGTAGGAATTGAATCTTTTCTAACTTGGAATCATTGTTTTTTCATCTAATTCGACAATTTGCCAAATTTTTGCAATTAAAAGGACTTAACTGAGAATTCAATTCAACAAGTACTTATAGCCTCTAAAGTTTAAGTCTTTCTTATAAGTAATTTTTACAGGGTAGAATTATTTACTAATCAAAATTAGCTGTCAAGATATTTTTGAACCCTACAATCCAGATTTTTAGTTGAAATTTACATAATTTTAGATCTTTTTAAGTGTATTACTTTTGTTAAATGCTACAGCCTATATTGTTTAATATTAGAAATGTTTTACAATGTTTGAGTTCAGAAAACACTCAGGTCCTTATATAAAGCTTTGCTTAAAATTACTAAAGTAAAGCAAGAGTGTAGAGAAAGCTATTTTCTTAAATAGTGCATCTGATTTTTAGATTATGAATTGGGGAATAGAGTTTTTAGAGCAGGAAATGAGAGAGGAGAATTTACGGTTTAATTTTCTAAGAAGGGATTTGGTTCCTAAAACACTGTCTTCCTTTCCTTTATGTTATAATGTAATTACCTGAAACTTGTTTTTATAAAACTTGACATTGACCCAAATGTGGGAGATGGCATAGGGTTTAATTTAGAAATGTCGAAAGCAAGATTTTATACCATGGAGGAAGGATGTTTTTTATTTTGGACCTTGGATGACACAGCCCAAAATATGAAAAATGTCAATTTGTATCCTGTATTGATCCTTGTGAGACTCTGAGAAGATAAAAAATACTAAGACCAAGGTAGTACTTTATCTGAATATATAAAATAGTACATGTTGTTGCTTCATAATTTTATTTTTAAATTGAAAGCTCATTTAATTAAAGGAGAGGATAATTTCTTGTTTTATATTTTTGTATCATTGAGAGAGAAGGGTCTTGTATTTTTAGGGATGTCCAAAAATGTGTGAGTACCTTTTACCAAAAAACCTGTCTTTGTCTACCCTTCCTTTCTGTCACATTTTGTGACTTACCTTGAAATTTGATGTGTAGCTACAAAATTTGATGTGTAGCTACTCTTTGGAATTCATGACTACTGAGGCATTTCTGAATTTTTTTTTTGAGTTGGAGTCTCACTCCATCGCATTTCTGAATTTAACAGTCATTTGATGACTCCCCACATATCTCTAAGTTACTCTTTGGATTAGTATTTTGACTTTTTTTTTGAGCTGGAATCTCATTCTGGCACCCAGTCTGGAGTACAGTGGCATGCTCACCGCCACTGCAGCCTTGACCTGCTGGGCACAGATGGTCCTCTCACCTCTGCTTTCCAAGTAGCTGGAAACACAGGCACGTCTCACCATGCCTGGATAATTTTTTGATTTATTGCAGAGACGAGGTATCAGCATGTTGCCCAGCATGTTGCCCATGCTGTTCTTGAACCCTTGACTCAGGCAATCCACTCGCCTTGGCCCCGCCTATTTTTAAAATAAGTATTAGGCATTCATTCTTTTACAGTAAATAATAAGCATTTGCTGTAATTGAAGATGTTGTAAACTCATTCAGAAATACACCTTATATTTAGTGGTTTGAAAGTTATTTTATGTGAAAACTTTTTCCTTGTATTGCTTTATATCCAATTTCTAGGTACTCCACTAGAGATAGATTTGTTACTGCCTTCAGGGAATTAATGTAGTTATGGAGTCGTTTTTTATGAACTGCGTGAAATCCTGGATTCTATATCATATATGTTGATTTGTTCTTAAACTATATCTTTAGTTAATTGAAGATTATTCTCTGGTACACATTGTAACTTACCATCAGATATATTTCTCATCTGATATATGACTGTATTTCCTGGTTACTCAATACGTAGTTTATGTAATGTTGTATGTGTTTGGTCAGCTAAAATTATAAAGCTTCTTATGGATTGCTGACAGTATCTCTTTAGTTATCTGTATGTTTTGTTATAATCCCTTTCATAGTGTTTTTTGAAATGACTTCAAAGATTCTGTTTTCTTAGACCTCCCATAGAGTTTTACTGCATTGATAGTCAAAACTCAAATTTTCCAAGAATATCTTATAACTGGCTGTTTTTCTCTAGATGGTGGTGATTAAAATTTTACATATACCTTGTTGAAATTAAATTGCTGTGTTGTTCATTGGTTTTTGGCTTTTGTCCTTGAAGTCCTTACAGCAATTGTTTGTGACCAAGGGTGGATCATCACTATATCTACATTTCTTCATTTTGCCAGTTTAATAGGCCCTTTCTAAGATAGGGTAGTGTCCTTATCTTTTGTGACAACCATGCTTATTTTCTAATTTGTCACACATGACCTGAATAGTTATTTTTCAAATTATAATTATGACTGATATACACTTAAAATACCATGGATTTCTGATCTATGCATTTTTTTCCATTCTAGGGAAAAAAAGACAAGTTGTGTAGAATTTAAAGTTTAGTAACAGTGTTCCATGGCCATACCTTCAAGTTTCTTCAATATATACAAGTTACATTTCTTTAGCTCCCTGAGGTGCCAATTTTGAGCTCCTAGGACTGAGGTATTATATTCCAGTATAACTTGGGCTGCAGATCCCTTTACATTTTTTTTCTTTTTTCTTTTTTTTTTTTTGAGCTGGAGTCTCACTCTGTTACCCAGGCTGGAGGACAGTGGCACACTCACTGCCACTGCAGCCTCAACCTGCTGGGCTCAGGCAATTCTTTCGTCTCAGCCTTCCACCACTCCCAGCTAATTTTTTGATTTATCAAGAGACGGTGTCTCATTATGTTGCCCAGGCTGCTCTCAAACTCCTGTACTTAGGCAGTTCTCTCGCTTTGGCCTCACAGAGTGCTGGGATTACAGGCTTGAGCCAGCACGCTTGGCTTGCCCATGTTTTAATGATCGTTTTCTGTCCCCTGAAGAAATGCATAGGGCAACATAGTGTTGCAGATGAATCACATTTCCATTAAAGTTGTGTTGCTGAGTCTTAAGTTTTGATGTTGTATATTTCTGTTAACTTTTAGATAACTTTGTAGCACTGTGATGTTTTAATTATTTACTATTTACACTTGCTGGTGTTTCAGTAACTAGCAACTTTTTTTTGAGTTGGAGTCTTACTCCATCACCAAGGCTGGAGTGCAGTGGCATGCTCGCGGTCACTGCAGCCTTCACCTGCTGGGCTCAGGCGATCCTTCTGCCTCAGCCTTCCAAGTAGCTTGGACTACAGGCATGCACCACCACGCTCGTCTATTTTGTTGATTTATTATAGAGTTGAGGTCTCGTCACACGTCCCAGGCTGGTCTCAAACCCATGGGCTCAGGCAATCCTCTCAACCTTGGCCTCCCAAAGTGCTGGGATTATAGGCGTGAGCCACCTGGGCAGGTCTTCTAGCAGCTTTTTAAAATGATGCCTTCTACTGTGGAATTGCTAATGATTATATTATGAAATATATTGGTAAAAATCCCTGTTGTCTTTGTTTTTAACACTGAGTAGATGTTTACATATTTTTGCAATTCTATAGATTATAACACAAGCTCATATTTTATTCCTGCCGTATGTATTTTTCTGACTATCCCAGAATACCGGAGCTTTGGTCAAATTTATCTTTTTTTGGCTAGATTTGACAAGATAAGTGGTAAAATTTTAAGTCCTTAAAGATATATACGTATTATTGGAATGGTATCTTCCCCAATAGTGATGTTCATGCTACATTGGGAAATACTTGAACATGTTTACAGCTTTTTGATAAGTACTGTTTACACGTTTATTATAAAGTATTAAATGCTTAATTTACACTGATTAAAGAATAATAATTGAGTTTCCCAAGTACTTGGAATTGAATTCTCAAGATCAGGGTTTTTCACACATTTTCTGACTGGTGTGCTCCCCTTTCCCCATTTCCCATTAATCCCAACCGAAGAGTAGTATAGTGGAATGCACTTGAGATACGAAAGAGTAGTAGGAATACGAAGAGAGAGGCATATATGAGTTATCTAGTTTAAGAGGCTTTAAAAAAAAAAAAAAAGGCCCCAAAGCCTTGTCAATGAGGAATGGGGAAGGAGGTTTTGCTGCCAGGTTTTACTAAATTCATTTAAATAAAACCCTGCTGGTATAGTCCTCTTTTATTAACACTTTACTGACATTTACCCTGTTAGTTGAGGCTCTTCATTGTTCCTGCACTGAGCTGTAGAATTCTCTTTTGTTATAGATTTGCAAACAAGACTTTCTCAACAGACTGAAGGTGAGTTGAATTGTTTATACTTTTTTTGTTTGAAATTCTATTAAATATAGTAAGACATTGTTATATCATTTGTTAAAGTAATTTGGACTGTTTTGACAGAATTACACATAGTTGTATATACATAGTATAGTTCAGAATATCTAGCCCAAAGCATTAATGGACAAAGGAAATGACAACATCCAGAGTTCTTTTACTTTAGTTTGCTGTAAGTTTTCAGGCTATTTTTTCTCATGCAGCTTGTTTCATATGTCCTGTTACTGAGTTTTATGTAGAAGTCAGAAAATAAAACATTCTGTTATCACCTAGTAGATAAATCTTTTAAAACTTGGTATCTGTGAGTACAGTTTTTGTTTCGTTTTGTTTTGATTTGGAGTCTCACTCTGTTGCCCAGGTAGGAGTGCAGTGGCTTGCTCACAGCCACCAAAGCCTCGACCTCCTGGGCTCAGATGATCCTTCCGCTGCAGCCTTCCAAGTAGCTGGAACTATAGGCATGCGCTACCAGCCAAGCTAATTTTTCTTGATTTATTGTGGAGATGAGGTCTCTGCCAAGTTGCCCAGGCTGGTCTCGAACCGATGGGCTCAGGCAGACCTTTCACCTCAGCCTCCCGAAGTGCTGGGATTATAGGCGTGAGCCATGACACCTGGCTTGTGAATACACTTTTTATAAGGTTAGGAGTCACAGTGTAATGCTGATCATTTGGTTAAGAAATGGTATTCTGATTTCAATTTTTTATAAGCCAGTAGCAAATAATAAGAGGTTTATCTAGAGCTTAATTGCATGCTTACTTCATATATTGGAATAATTTATAAAGTAGGCTGTGATTTCTTGTTTTTTATCATGAAGTAAATCTCTGTCACTTGACAGATGAGCATTTCTGCTGGTATGTAATTTCAGTGTTATTTTGTATAGAGAAATAAACAATGCTTAACATTGTTAAATCAAAAGATTCTATTGTTAAGGGAAATGAATGATATAACGTGTTCTATGACAATGAATAATTAAATGATTGTTTTAATTTTTCTAGTAAATGCAACTGTTATACTCAGTGTTTTTGTTCAGAGATTTTTAAAAGTAGAAATATAGGATTTTTGCATTGGATTGTGTTTTGCATTAAGTTAGATGAAACTGGAATGTCCCACTGCATATTTTCTTAATAGACTTAAAGTATTCATAGTATGCAATCAATATAAACTAGAGAAAGTAGAAAAATCTGTTCTTCCTCAGTTGTTTTGTTAAGACATTCTAGCATTTCCAAGGATATTTCCATTTGTTTTATGATAAGCTACAGAGTAGTAGTCTTCATTTTTGTTTAGTTGCATAATACAAATACTCTTGAGACCTTTTTTTTTTGAGTCGGAGTCTCACTCCATTGTCCAGGCTGGAGTTCAGTGTCACGCTCACGGCCACCCCAATGTCGGTCGACCTGCTGAGCTCTGGTGTTCCTTCCACCTCTGCCTTCCAAATAGCCGGAACTAGAGGCACGCGCTACCATACCTGTCTAATTTTTGATTTATTGTTGAGATGTGGGCTGAGGCAGTTCTCTCGCCTTGGCCTCCCAAAGTGCTGGGATTATATGCTTGAGCCACCATGCCCAGTGTCACTCTTGAAACTTTTTAACTTTTCTGCAAAGGAATTTGACATCAGTTATTTTAGTATTTTTGTTTTAATTTAATAAGTTTTATTAAAGAGTTAACTGTTCATAAAGGAAAATATAAAGAAGCTAAAGCACCTGTAATTTTATCTGAAAGACCCATTCTAATATATTTTATGCTCAGCCCTAATTTTTGTTTAATGAAATATTTCTGATACGTTCATCAGTGATCGTTTTTTAATTATCATAATTTCTAATGCACTGTTTTATCCTTAGCTTTGTTTGTTATTGTGTATTGGAATGAAATTTGGTCAGATAATATGATTACGGTGAGTTCTGTAACGGTTACTGGTACTATTTTTGTAAATTACATAAAAGAATTGGAGCAACTGTCTTGGAAAATACTCTGACTTCAAACTTCAAACCAGTATGTGTTATTAAATTTGAATGTTAGTGTGTCCAATATTTTTAAGTTTGATATAGTGGATATTTTAGATAATGGTGGATATGATAGATACTTGCTGTTCTTTTTAGTATTCCTGTATTGTGCTAAAATATACATAATTTTTAAAAAATGGTAATTGGATGTTTTTTAGTCTGGGTCTTACTCTGTCACCCAGGCTGGAGTGCACTTGCACAGTCACAGCTCATCACAGCCTTAAACTCCTGGTTTCAGGCAGTCCTCCACCTGAGCCTCATGAGTACCTGAACTACAGGCACTGACCACCACGCTCATTTAATTTCTTGTTTTTTCTTACATAGAGCTGAGGTTTCACTGTATTTGCCTAGATTGGTCTTGATCTCCTGGATTCAAGAAATCCCCTCACCTTGGCCTGGTTTGATTTCTTTTTTTTTTTTTTTTTTTTTTGAGTTGGAGTCTCACTACGCCCAGACTGGAGTGCAGTGGCTGCTCCTGGCCACCGCAGCCTCGACCTGCTGGGCTCCAGCGATCCTTCCGCCTCAGCCTTCCAAGTAGCTGGAACTACAGGCGTGTGCTACCACGCCCGGATAATTTTTGATTTATTGTAGAGATGAGGATTCGCCAAGTTGCCGAGGCGGGTCTCGAACCCGCGGGCTCAGGCAATCCACTCACCTCAGCCTACCAAGGAGCGGGATTACAGGCTGAGCCACCGAGCCCTGCTTGATTTCGTAATAGGATTTATATTTCTAGGAAATTAAATTTTAAGTGTTTGGTTTTATGCATCTTATTTTAACAACTTAATTGTTTTATAATTAAGGTTTACATATTTATTTTTTGAGTTGGAGTCTCACTCTATTACCCAGCATGGAGTGCAGTGGCATGCTCACAGCCACTCCATTATTGGCCTGCTGGGCTCAGATGATCCTCCGGCCTTAGCCTTCCAATTAGCCGGAACTACAGTTGTGTGCTACCATGCCTGGCTAATCTTTTATTTATTGTAGAGATGAGGTCTCAACAAGTTGCCCAGGCTGTTCTCAAACAGTGGGTTCAGGCAGTCCTGTCACCTCAGTCTCCCAAAGTGCTGGGATTATAGGCTTCAGCCACTGCACCCGGCCAAGGTTTACATTTTTAAAAGAAATATATATTCATGGGTAGAAATAAGAAGTACAAAAGGTTATAAATTTGACATTTCAAAGCATTGTGTTTTATTATCTCTGTCTTCTAGCAGTTTGTACCAATTCAATTTTCTTTTAGATTAGAAAATATAGTTTATTTAGAAAGTCAATTAGAGAGAAAGAAGAGATTCACCTACCTAAGGTAGGGGGAGGGGACCAAAGCCAGAAATTCAGTTTTCTGTTTTGTGTTTCTGGATTGATACATTTCAACATTTTGTTTACAGGAAGTGATATAGATGAGGTGGATTTTTATTTCCTTTCTGAAAATAGTACACTCATATTTCTGAATGTCTGTTTCAAGTATTAGGTTGCCTCAGGTTTCTGTAAACTAAAGTATGCTCATTCTTTAGTAGTAGTATTAAATAGGGTAAAATTAGTGATGTGAATGACGTCTTAGTTACATGTGTGGGATGGGTTTTCTGTTTTGTTTTGAATTATTTATCAGATATACATACATGAATTTTACATGAAACTAATTTCCCTGTCTTTTTTTTCTAGCTTCAGCTTTAGCTGCAGCTGCCTCTGTTCAGCCACTTGCAACACAGTGTTTCCAACTATCTAACATGTTTAACCCTCAAACGTAAGTTACATACTTGGGAAAAGTTCAAGAGTTAATTCTTGATTTCTAATGAGAATCAGAAGAACATGTGGGGGGGGGGGGAAGTAAACTGCAAAAGCTGTACCGTTCAAGTTTTTAAGTTAGCATTTAATATCTATATATTTAGCCGGACTTGGTGACTCAGCCTGTAATCCCGCACCTTGGGAGGCTGAGGTGAGTGGATTGCCTGAGCCTGCGGGTTCGTGACCCGCCTGGGCAACTTGGCGAGACCTCATCTCTACCATAAATCAAAAAAGCAGCTGGGTGTGGTAGCGCATGCCTGTAATTCTGGCTACTCAGAAGGCTGAGGTAGAAGGATCATGGGGGCCCAGCAGGTCGAGGCTGCAGTGGCTGGGAGCAGCCACTGCACTCTAGTCTGGGCGACAGAGTGAGACTCCAACTCAAAAAAAAAGAAAAATAAGATCTATATATTTTATCATTGAAAGAAACTGCAGCATTTTACATCCTTTTAAAATAATTTTTAGGCATGTTGTTAATTATTTCTCTTGGATTGGAAGTTGGCCAGGCCCAGTGGCTCACATGTATAATCCCAGCACTTTGGGAGGCTGAGGTGAGAGGATTGCCTGAGCCCACGTGTTTTAGACCAGCCTGGGTAACTTGGCGAGACCTCATCTGTATAATAAATAATAAAATATCCAGGTGTGGTTACACGTACCTATGGTTCCAGCTACTTGGAAGGCTGAGACAGAAGGATCCCCTGAGCCCAGCAGGCTGAGTCTATGGTGGCTGTGAGCG
>CAUYQG010254434.1:71-18503 GCA_963574415.1 Tarsius wallacei
TGTATTTCAGAGCCCCATGCTTAGATCATCAGAGTTGTTTCTGGTTAAATATGCTAAATATTAGAGGGGAAGGTAATGGCGTCAACAGCTCTCGAACACGTTCTAAAGTCTAGAGGTCCTCGGCCCTCCCTGATTTCTAAGGTTCAGTGAGCCTCCGTGGCCAGCTACCAACATATACTATAAGGAGTTTAATAAATACTGTACCTTGTAAGGCAACATATTCATAGCTTCTAAGGACTAGAACTGGGACATCTTTGCTGAAGTTATTCTTCAACCTACCACAGATGTATACCAAAGAAACTCAAAGAAAGAAAAAAAAAAGAAGGGATCCATATTGCTGTCCAGTCTTGTCTCTATCTCCTGGCCTCAAGTGATCTCCCCTCCTCAGCCTCCCAAAGCACTGGGATTATAGGTATGAGCCACCACGCCTGGCCAAGTTAACATTATTTTAAGTTACTAAGTTTGTGGTGATTTATTAAGGCAGCAACAGGAAGCTAATACATCTTAAAAATTTACTTTTTAAAAGTAGTGTTTCCTTGTGCTAAAAATCCAAATAGTACAAAATATCCAAATTATACAGTGGTGCAAGAAGGAAAATAAAAAATTCCCAACTTTTATTAACTCTTCATTTCCATTCCCCAGAGGTAGCCTCTAGTTTCAGTATCTTAGGTAACTTTCTAGTGATTTTCTCTACACATAGAAGCATGTATGTCTATGTCTATATCCTTTTAAATAAAAGGAGAGAACACTGTACCTAATGATCTGCAGCTTACTATTTCTGTCTAATAATACCTTGAAATTCTTCTGTGTCTGCACACACAGATGGGCCTCATTCTTTTTAATGGCCAAATAGTATTCCTTTGAATGGCTACGCCATTATTTATCTCCCAGTATCCTGTCAAGAGCCACACAGACTGCTTTCAGTTTTTGTTTTGTTGTTATTTTTCTATTACATAACATAACAGGTTATACAAGGTGTACGTCTTGATATATCTGGATGGATAAATGTGAAAATGGCATTTTGTTTATTGTGAGCCTAACTAATCAAATATACTATAAGGAGTTTAATAAATACAGATGCACTCTTCTCAAAGATACTTTTTTGAAGAATAACATATGCAGAAAAGCATACAGATAGAGAGATGTTTCTGAAGTGAGCTCGCCAATGAAACCAGCTCATGGATCAAGGAGTCCCCTCCTGTCCTTTTCTAGCTACTATATCCCACCCCCAAGTCTTACCACTCTCCTGACTTCTGCCTCCCTGAATTAGTTTTGCCCGCTTTCCGATTTTGAATCAGTGGAATCACACCAGACTTCTTCCATTCGGCATTCTGTTTGCAAGCTTCTTCAGTGTTGTTGCCTGTAGTTGCAGCTCACTTATGCTCATTGCTGTTTAATACTCATTGTGTGTCTACTGTTGATGGATGCTTGGGTCCTTTCCAGCTCAGAGCTATTACAAAAAGTGTTTTATGCACATAGAGATAGGTGTCTTTTGTTGACCACATAAAGGCATTCCTGTTGAGTACATACTGAGAAGTAGAATTCCTGGATCATGGGGCTTGTGCATGTTCTTTAGCAGATACTGCCAATCTCCCAATGGTTGTGCCAACTTGCACTCTGCTATGCAAATTCTAAACATTCATTTTATGGACTACACGTTTGTGTCCCCCACAAATTCATATGTTTGTAGTGGTCAAGAACTAGAAACCACCTGAATGTCTATCAATAGGGGATAGCTGAACACTCTGAGAAATACCTGTCCTATGGAATATTATACAATGCTATTTATTTATTTATTTATTTATTTATTTATTTATTTATTTAGAGACAGGGTCTCGCTGTGTTGTCCAGGCTGCACATGAACTCCTGGGCCCAAGTGATCTTCCTGCCTCAGCCTCTTGATAGCAGGGACTATACACAAAATTTATATGTTGAAACCTTAATCCCCAGTGTGATGGCATTTGAAGATGGGGCCTTTGAGAGGTAATTAGGTCATGAGGGTGGAGCTCTCATGATGGGATTAGTGTCCTTATAAGAAGAGACGCAAGAGAACTTCCTCCCTCTCTCTCTGCTCTTCTTCATGTGAGGACACAATGGAAAGCCAGTCATCTGCAACCAGGAAGAGTGCTCTTACCAGACTTGGGATCTGCTGGGGCTTTTATCTTGGACTTCCCGCCTCTAGATTACTGTGAGAAATAAATGTTTGTTGTTTAAGTCACCAGCCTAGAGGAATTTGTTATAGCGGCTCAAACTGACTGAGACACACTCCTACCAGCAGTGGGTAGATCTTCCAGGTACTTCACACTCTTGCGAGCACTCTGATTTTGACTGTGTTTTTTTCGTGTCAGCCATTGTATGTTGACTCTTAACATGATACTGTGCAGGGACTGTTCTTAGAAAACTACTCTTGATTAAATCACAGAACCTAGAAAGCCAGCTGGGGGGTGGTGGGGTGAGACTGAAAGAAGCCGGGCTTGATTGGGTCTGGGGGATGCAGGTAATAGCTCTGGGTCCACCCCTCCTCCCCAAGGTGAGATGGCAGTAGGTGAGAGCATTCTTTTAAAACCAGTCCACCTGGCCCTGGGATGTCTGCTGCTCTGTCTATACTAATGGCCCCTTGAGATCACTTGAGACAGGAGGAAAGCCTTCTCCAAGGGAAAGTTGAGAATTGAGCCCTGGATTCTTTAGTGGCCCCAGGTGGGAAATCATTTTCTTCTGGCCCATAAAGCAGCCGTCTGTTCTGCTATGTTTTACTACCAGCGTTCCTCTGCGGGCTGGGAGAAGCAGGCCCAGGTGGATGTGCTATGGGAGAATTGATGCACCAGACTCCAGAAAAGTCCTCCGGGTGCCTTTCTCTTTTCCCCTGCACACCAGCTGGATGCACCCTCCCTAAATTCAGTCCCCTTCAAGGGGGAATGTCAAGCCTGCAGTTAGGGGACAGTCTGGTGTCTCAGAAAAGAAGATTGGACTGGAAACATATTGCCACCAGAGATTTTCTACAAAGCCTTGGAGGCTTCCCCTAGGAAGAGGGCAGAGAAAGAGAAGTGTCCGGGCCTGAGCCTGAGGGACCTTCTCAGAGCCTGCATCCAGGAGCAGAGAGAAGTCTGGAAGGAGCCAGGAAGGAGCCAGGAAGCAACGTTGGGAGCACAACCAGGAGAGTCTGGGAACCAGCACTGGTGATATTTTGTTGTGTGCGGTGTCTATGTTGGGGATGTGCTTCCCCGATGAGGAATTTTATTTCTCCAGTTACAGCATTCTGATGCCTCTCACTAACTACTGAAGAAGTCATCTACACACGTGTCAGACAAGCAAAGAGGATTTCATTCCTAGGATAGAAAGAGTGAAGGAGGAAACCTAAAGCCTCTTCCTGCAATGGTGATATGAGATTGGTGCTGAAAGGTGTTTGAAGCCCCCTTTTGTAGACTCTGTTGGTTCCCAGGTTCAGAGTAGTCCCAAATAATCGACACCATTACTGCCTATTGGTGGAGGACTGAGGGGGTGACTTTGCTCTTGGGCCCACAATTTCCTCAGTTGATAATTGGTGACTTCTGATCCTGCACATTCTGCCCCTTGGTGGAAAAAAATTTTAAATAAGCTGTTTATTTTAGAATCGTTTTAGATTTACTCCCAAAATCTAATCGTTTTCGATTTATTTATTTATTTATTTATTATTTTTTTTGAGTTGGAGTCTCACTGTTGCCCAGACTGGAGTGCAGTGGCCGCTCCCGGCCACCACAGCATCGACCTGCTGGGCTCCGGCGATCCTCCCACCTCAGCCTTCCGAGTTGCCGGAATTACAGGCGCGCGCTACCACGCCCGGCTAATTTTTTTTAATTTATTGTAGAGATGAGGTCTTGCCAAGATGCCCAGGTGGGTCTCGAACCCGCGGGCTCAGGCAATCCACTCACCTCAGCCTCCCAAAGTGCTGGGATTACAGGCTGAGGCACCGAGCCCGGCAGTTTTAGATTTTAAAAAACTAGAAAATAGTTTTAGATTTCTTCACCAAAAAAGTTGAAAAATATTTTAGATTTGTAAAGAGAGTTCTCATCTATTCTGGTCCCAGTTCCTCTACTGTTAATATCTCATGTTAATATTACATTAATTACAACTAATGAATAATTATTAATTGTAATATTAATTAAACTAGTGAATCAATATTGATACAATCTTAATAACCAAACTGCGTACTTTATTCAGATGTTATTTTTCTCCCTAATGTCCTTTATTTTCGAGATTCCCATCCAGGATGCCACATTAAATGTAGTCCTCCTGTCTCCTCAGGCTCCTCTGGTGTGCCAGTTTCTTACATTGTCTTAGCTTTTGATGATCTTGACAGTTCTGAAGAGAATTGGCCAGATCCTTTTGTAGAATGTCACTTTATGGGGGGTTTGATGTTTCCCGTTGTTGGTTAGAGGAAGACCACAGAGTGTCATTCTCAGCTCACCATGTCATACCTACGGGTGGGGGCTGAGTGTTTATAACCCCCTGAAATTCATATGTTGAAATATAAATCCCAGGATGATGGGATTGGGAGGTGGGGCCTGTGGAAGGTAGTTAGGTCATGAGGGTGGAGCCCTCATGAATGGGATTAGTGCCCTTATGAGATGGGACGTAAGAGAGCTTGCTTACTTCTCCCTCTCTCCACTGTGCGAGGATACAGCAGGAAGTCAGCAACCTGCAGCTCCGAAGAGGGCCCTCGCCAGAGCCCTGATGTGCTGGCATCCCGATCTCAGACTTCCAGCCTCCGGAACTGTGAGACACAAATGTTTGTTGTGGAAGTTCCCTCATCGATGGAAGTCTGTCATGGCAGCACAAAGACAGCTACTATCAATATGACTTCTCACTGAGGATGTCGACCTTGATCACCTGTCTAACGTAGTGTTCGTCAGGTTTCTCCACCATAAATTTACTTCCCCTCTTCCTACTGTGCTCTTTGAAAACGAGTTATTAGGCACAGCCCGCTCTTAAGGAAGAGGGAGTTGTTCCTCCCTTCCTTGAGGAGCCATATTTACATACATTACTTAGAATTCTGGTTGGGAGATTTGTGTCTTTTCCCTACAAGGAGGTTGTTCACTGAGCCTCTGATCCAGCAATGCTGCAAAAACTGGCCACGTAATCTAAACAAGGTGATTGAATTACTACGTTGCTACTTGGCTTTTGAGAAATCTTCGGCTTTCCCTTCTGGGCTCCAGACCCCAGGGGATGCTGGGCACCAACAGTGCCGGATGGAGCGGGGAAGTGGGGCCAAGTCTGATCTGTGGCCAAAGCCGTTTATATGATGGATACCTACTGTGCACCTACCATGAGCCTGGCACTGTTCTAGAGGGTTACATCACAGTGAGAAAGTTCACCTTACCTTCCTACTCAAGTGTGGTCCAAGAGCCAGCATCACCTGAGAGATGGTTAGAAACACAGATCCTCAGCCCAGTTCAGACCTACTGCATCGGAGTCTGCATTTTAATAAGACACTCAGGGGATTCTTAGAAACACTGACCTAGGAGGTGTTTCATGAGCAGATAATTGAATATTAAATATGTGTGCAATCTTAAATGACGATGGCAAAGCAAGCTTATAAATACATGTTGATCCTGGCATATGCTAGAATACTTTTAAAAAAATCAATGGGACTAATGAAAAAGCAAGTTTTTGTATCCTGGTGTGGTCTGTATCTGATTAGAGCCTAAGACCAGTTTGGAAGCTCAATGGCAAGTCTGTGTCTCTATCCCCACAACCATTTGAGCACAGTCTAGTGTCATTTCATGAACCTCTTTTCTGCTTATACTAACCAGAGTAGACACTGAAGTTTGCAGTTAGGAAGCCTGACTAATGCAGGGCTTGTAGCACTTACAAGAGCATGACTGAGGATGAGGCATCTGGGGGCAGGAGGTGGGGATCCCCAGGTCCTAACCAGGTCTGAAGTGAGGACCCCCAAGCCTCATGCTCAGGTGGCATTTGAGGCCAGCAGCCTGTCTGGTGGTAAGAAGACCCCTTGCAAAGTTAGAGGTGCACCATCCACAAGACCACTCTCACTTCTGTCACCGATTTTCATTTTGGGGCTCCCAAGACCACCTTTAAGTTCAATAATTTTCTGGAAGGACTTGCAGAACTCACTTAAAGCTGTTATGCTCATGATTATAGTTTATTACAGCAAAAGGATACAAATTAAAAGCAGCCAGTGCAAGAGGCACATAAGGCAGAGTCCAGGGAAGTTCCAGCTTCTAGTTGCCCTCTCCCCATGGGGCTGTGGAAAGCATTACTTTTCTAGCATTGATGTGTGACAATACATATGGAGTATTGCCAGCCAGGGACACTCACCCAAGTCTTGGTGTCTGAAGTCTTTAGTGGGGCTTAATTATGCCAACCTGGTTGGCTGCCCACCTGGCTGGGCTCAGTCTTCAGCACTTTCAGAGGTTAAACTGATGAAATGTGACCAAAAGCCCCCACCATGACTCCCACTGTTGAACTATCTAGCATGCATGGTCCAATGCCCCCAGGTAAACAAAGACATCTTGTCAGGCAAGACAGTCCAAGAGCTTAGAGATTACCTTCCAGGTCCAGGGACAAAGGCCAGATCTTTCTGGAGCAAGGTTAAATTCTTCACTACACACCCCTCCACTCCACTGCCATGAAGCCACACGAATCCCTTCCCTATACAGTCAGACACCGCCTCAGGAGAAAGAGGAGATACTGTCAGCAAATACCCCACGGCTAAATTAACCGAAGAGTCTAGGTTACTGGATTTGATTTCTGGACATTTATTCTATGATGTACCTGCACACATAGGAATTGGTGTAGGGATAAGACTATTCATTGAAACATTATAAGAACTAAAGTTTGAAAACAACTGAGAACCCATCAGTAGAGACTGGTAAAATAAATTATGATATATTCCTCCAGGAGATCTCTGTGTCCTTAAATAAGACTGAGGAAGTTCTCTTGTACATCCACAAATGTGGAACATTATGTAACTGTTTTACATTTTAAAACATGAACGCACTAGTAGGAACCTATCTTCTGGATCTTTCCAGTGAAGAAAATCAAGTGCATTCGTTATATCAGCTCCTGCCTGATGTCCTGATTTCTGGGGCCCAGTTCATTGACTTCATTTTCTTCTCCTGCCCTTCCCACACACGCAAACTTCTTGATTCCTCTCTTGCCTGACAATTGATGTTATACCCTGCAGCTTCCATCATTCCACCTACTCAGACCTGTGACTGATGCTGACCTTGTTACCTGTATTGCTGAGATTTCTCCCTGTTACCTACACTTACAGTGCAATACTGACTACCCCGACATGCTGGTGTCTTTTCTCCTAAGCTACACCTTGGGCTCCTTAGAAAGAAGAAATGTGTATCTTGAGACTGAATGGGTTCTGAGCCCTTGCCTTAGAGTTTCATCAGAAATATCATGGCTTCCATTTTCTAGGCTGTTGCTGCTGCTAAGGCTATTCAGACAGAGCCATGGTTTTGGCAATGGAAGAAGACCACAGCTGGCCGTAGCCTGCCTTCTCCTCTAGGAATTCTCTCACCTAAGCTGAGGCCCAGAGCTGGGGATGGGGAAAGCAGGACGGTCAAGAGATGACAGGATTCTGCTGAAGATGATGGCTAGCAAACTGTGTTGGCCCATACCTGTCAAGGACTTGCCTGAACGGGCTTCCCTGAGCCTTTTCTTGGAGCTATCCTTGGAATGTCCTGGAATGCCCTAGAGCACTCGAATGTTCTGGAATGCAATCTTTCTTGCAAACTAGCCTGAGTTTCTTAAAAATTAAAACTCCAGAGGAAAACAACTCATGACTTTCCCAAGAGATGTGGCAAACAGTTTTATTGCACACCCAGAGTTTAGAGCTGGTGGCCTCCTACCCCATGGTAGGTCCTATATAGACCAAGTCGGTGCCCAACCTGTACCCCAGCATTGCCCCATTAAATTAATGCACATCAGTTTGATTTCTAACCACTGGTGTTTGCATTTCTTTGCCTGAGAGATCATTATGGTTTTTAGGGTTCACCCACTGCCCAGACTAGAAGAGCCAGAGAATGCCAGGAGCCCCCTCAATCAATGACTGATGGGGATGGTATGTAAATTCTTGGCCCTTGGGCAGGGTATGCTGAGATGGGTCCCACATAGACTCTCAGAGTTTCCCTAGTGGGATTAGGCTTCAGTCATCTATGGTGGTGCAGGTTTGATCACATATACCATGGGCTGCCATCTCTTCTGCATCTCATTTTCCACTCCCTACTGGCACTTTCTGGAGTCTTCCTCCAAATAAACAACTTTTACTGATCTCCTTGTTTCAGATGAAAGTAAAACAGGTGATCATCATTGCAGTCATTTACCAGGACCTGGTTATGCCTTGGGCACCCACGGAAGCGTGGCATGAGCCCATTGAGTCCCTTGTCACCCTGCCAGCCCCAGAAGTCACTCTGTTATCATCCTCATTTTGTAGACGAGGACCTGAGGGGGAAAATGACCTGCCCATGACCACATGGCTAGTGCTAGATGGAGCCTGAGCCCTTCTCCAGTCTCCCATGGGGTGGGTGATGGTGGCAGAGAGGCAGGAGGAGACAAAGCCATGGCTTACCACCGCCAGCTGGGTGACAATGCATCGTCCCATCTCGGGACACATCTCTGTCACACACAGGGTAAATGGGTCTATTCCCTGTGAATTATCTGTTAGCCGGCAGCTCCATCCATCTGCTCATTAACACAATAAAAAAAATATCAAACAAGCTTTCTGGCTCCCAGTCCCCAGGAGCCCAACTACATAACTTGGAAACGACTCTTTATTAAGTCTGATCAAAGGCTCATTGTTCAGTAATTAGAAATCATGGCCTCTCCCTCCAGGCTTGGGCTCATAAACAACAGTTGGATGAGTTTTTTATTTGGGTGGGCCCCAAAACCTAGACAGATCCATTTCCTCCTAATTTACACCTGCTTCAGTGGGGAAAACCGCAGGAGGCTGAGCCTCTGTTCTGGGAGACTCACTGGCTCCCCTGTCTGCAGCAGGCAAGGAGTGGGGGAGGAGTGACGATGAGGTGAGCCTCTGCTGGAGCCAGGACAGGGGGCCGAGAGACGGAACGTCAGTGTCAGGTCCCGGTCTGATCAGTGTGCAGGATCCCTGTTCTCCCGGAGATTCCTATAGCAGCAATGGGCCTTGGAGACTACAAGTGGGGCTGACCATCCAGAGATCCCTGGGGCCTGAAGAGGGTGGGCAGTGAGGAGGTTCAGCCAGAAGGTCAAGGGATTTCTTCATTGCACCATTCAATAAATATTTATTGAGGACCTACTAACTGCCAGCAGTCTGCTAGACATGGGGATCAGATAGCGAATAAAACATCCAGTGCCTGCTCTTAAAAATATCTCAAACCAGTGCAGGAAGGTGGCCCTTCCTGGAGGAGAAGGTAAGGTCCGGGGTCAGAGAGGGCATGGGTGCACCGGGTAAAGAGGAGGAGGGTAGGGTACAGAAGTCAGGCAGACCCCAGAGCTGAGAGCAGAAATGTCTTCATCCTCGGAGCCTTTCCAGAGATGTGCCGCACATCTGGAATGCAGATCCAGCTGTGGCCTCCAAGCTCCCTCTTCCTTCTTATCCTCAATCTCTCATGTACTGGATATTGGCGCCCAAGAACAGAAAGTCCTAGGAGAAACAGAATAGGACAAATGGAAAAGAGCATCCTCGACTCCAGAAAGATACCTCTGTGATTTAAAGGAAGCCCACACCCTGGGAAATGCAAGCTTTGCCAGAATCCAGGGCAGTGCATAAATCGCGATTGTGCCTTGGTCCCCAAGGTCTCCATAAAGCACAGCTTTTGCCAGTTAGTTGCCTTCTCCAAGGTAATGATCTGTCATTTCCCAAGCTGCTGCTTCCTGGCAGGCCTCTAAATGTCCTTTGTGTCACCTAAATTTTCTCTCTTTGGCAAATAACGCAACATTGTGAGCTGCTGGGATATACACTCTTGCTCGTCTTATGTTTCCGACACCCAGAGGGCCAGGAATTTTGAACTCAAGGCCAAGTTCAATTCTTTCCCACAGCGATCTATCCCCTACCTTTGGTGGTTGGACAAATGGACAGAGTTGACCTCAAAATTCTAGTGAATATGGTAATATAATAATAAATCTTCTAATCACTTTCCACACACCAAACATTGAGCTAGAAGCTATCATACTTGACCTCTAATCTTCACAAACACCCAGTACAGTTTGGCCACACCCTATTTTACAGAGGAGAAATTTGAGGCCAACTGTGTTTATTGTCACTCAGTCTTTGCTTTGAACAATGAACTGTCTGACTCCACTTGTAAACACTCAACAGTAGTTAAGTGTTGAGTGTCTCTGGCCCAAAAAGGCTTTGGAGATTTGTTTTTTAAATGTAACACTTGCTGGGTGTTTCCATGTTCCTAACCACCCAGAGCCTTTCGTTTCCTGTAATAGCAACCATGTAATAGCTACTATGTCCTGGATGTTGACCATGTACCAGGCACCACACAGCGTCCTCTCAATCTCTCGAGTCTGCTAACCCAGTCACATCACCTCGAAAGAGAACCTGAAACGTGGGACCCAGATGGACCGCAGAATGCTTGAGCAGAATAGTAATTAAAGCAGGGAAAAATCAGACATGTGTCCTGGTATTAAAATCTTTAAGTAAATTATCATTTATCCACTGGATGGGCTGTACACAGCTATTTAATGTTGGGAGGAGAAACTAGGTTGCAACAAGGGAACATGCTGAAGGGGTGCTGCTGAGTTTAGTTTAAAAAGGAAGGAAGGGGCGGGCATGGTGGCTCAAGCCTGTAATCCCTGCACTTTGGGAGGCTGAAACGAGAGGATTGCCTGAGCTTGGGGGTTTGAGACCAGCCTGGGCAACTTGGTGAGATCTCGTCTCCACAATAAATTAAAAAAATAAGCCGGGCGTGGTAGCGCGCTCCTGTAGTTCCAGCTACTTGGAAGGCTGAGGCGGAGGGATCACCTGAGCCCGGAAGGTTGAGGCTGCAGTGGCCGTGAGCATGTCACTGCACTCCAGCCTGGGTGACAGAGTGAGAAAAAAAAGAGGAGGGAGGGAGGGAGGGAGAAATAGGTATGAGCACTAGCCATTTAACTGTCCAAAACAAACAAAAAGTTTTAAAAACCTTAAAAAAAAAAGCATTGGAAGGAAGCACACCAACATTTAAAGTATGGTTGTGGTGAAGCAGTGGGTTTATGAATAATTTTTGGAAATGTATACATGATTGTGGTACTTGTTTAAAATGGGGAGGGACATCAAACATGGACATATAATAAAGCTGTTGCACTTACACATTTAGAAGAAAAATTTTAAACTTACAAATGGCTTTCAGAACCTGACCTATTGGCAAGTATTTTCAAAACGAGCTGGTCTGGAGGCTCCTCAGGGCCCCCATGGTGGGGAGGGGCCCAGTGGTGACCCAGGGCTGTGTCAAATGCCTCCTGAAGGACACCAGGATGGCCTCGTGGCACATAGCCACATCCAGAGCATCCTGCCCTGGCCAGGCTTCCCCAGCGGCAGGGCTGGGCGGGTCCCACCCATGAGTTGTGGCCTCTAGACCTGTCAAGCTAACCACTCCCACCTCCCAGTCCTCAGAGCCCCCCTGAACCCACTGACCTTATGGATCTGGAGACCAAGGTCATAGAGCCGAATACACTCCAGCAGAGGGAGAGGGAAGCCTTGGGCCAACTTATCTGGAAGTTGAGACACAGCATTGAGAGAGATTTGTTAATAAATAACAGCTATAGATAATTTTTTAACCAAAGAATTGTTCTCCGCAAACTTATTCCCACTTAATGATCACCAAAGACTATGAGATAGATATGATTATTATTCCCATTTTACAGATAAGAATATGGAGGCACATAGTGGCTAAGTAACTTGTCCTAGGTCACACAGCTAGGAAGTGGCAGGACTGGGATTTGAAGCCAGGAAGACTGGCTCAGGGGCCTAAGCCATCAGGCATGGTGCTACGTGGAGGAAGTGGCAGGGATATGCCGCACACTCATGATAAGAAAGGGATGGGGCACCTATGCCCTGCTGGGCACTCTCTCTTTCTCTCCAATGCAGCCACAAGAAGCAACACCTCCCGGAAGCAGGGTCTAGGCTTTGTGTTGTATTTTCTGATGAGGCAGCTGGGCAGTTGACTGGGAAATGTGAATTCAGAGGTGGCTGCCCTAAGTCCTCGGTCTTTCACCTGCCAATTCAGGACGTGGAGGCACTTCTGTGAGTCCCCCCTTCTACCTCACCAGGAGGCTGTCCGTGCTCCAAACAGCTGTCCCAGCTCCCCTGGAGGGAGAAGATGCCAACTCAAGGACCCCATTTCACAAAAAGGTCGCTAAAGCTTGGAGAGAACTTGACGTGGTCACACAGCCCCGGGAGAGCACTGTGTCCACATTCCAAGTTCAACTCTCTTGCCCCCAAAGAGCAGTGTCCATTTTTGACTTGGGAAACCCCGTGGGGATTCTTACCATTGACCCTGGGATAGAGGCTGCTGAGGACGTAGTAGTTGAGGACCGCTTCTAACATCTCCACCTGGTGGAGAACAGGAGAGGTACATGGAGACCACTGGGGCCATCTTACACGCCAGTCAGGGGCCACACAGATTACCCTAGGGGTGGGGTGGGGGTGGTTCTGTGTGTGCTGACATGGTGAAAGTCTTGAAAAAGAAAATTGCAGATAGAGGCCTACATCATAAGATAAAACTATTTTGAGACACACATTTGTATGCAAGTGACTGGAAATGAACAGAAAGTTTTGGAAAGATGCAAGTCCAGCTGTCTTTCTTCTAGGAAAAAAATCAAGGTTGACTTAGTCCTTAGCCATATCTTCAGTTTTTTTTTTTACAGTGAGAATGTTTTTCTAAACTACTTGTATAATTTTTAAAAATTAAGTAAAAACAAAATGGGCTTTCCTTCAAAAATTATGAAACAACTTTTAAGACATTGAATGTCAGGCTCAGTCTACATGTGTTTCTGCTTCAATCCTCACAATAATGCTACAAAGTTCATGTTAATGTCCTCATTCCACATTCAAGGAAACTGAGGTCCTCGTATGAAATTGACACACTGGAAACTGGGCGGCAGAGTCGGGATTTGAATTTAAATGTGTCTGAGTCCACAGTTCTTGCTTTTTACACTTCATGTTATGGAAACTTGATAGGCTGACTTTTTTGGTGAAACTTTACATTGGCATGTTTTACTTTCTGGACCATTTTCACCTGCCATGCACAGATACTATATGAGTGTGTCATAATTCATGTCACCCTTGATTCTCTGCAGGGGGTCATCCTCGGGGGCCCTGGAACTGACATTTTCCCCACAGTCCGTGTGCTTGTCTCCACTTCACAAGTACTTAGGGAAAGGCTGGGAGGCAGGGCAGGGCAGAGGTGACTGGGGAGGCCAGTGTTGTGGGTTGCAAGAGGAAGACAACTACTACAGGTGAAAGTCTGTCCAGCTTCTCCTCCTTCTTTCCGGGAAGTTCTTCTCCAGCACTCAGCCCACACTGATCTTCCCATTTTTGCTCCTGCTTTGCATGGGGCCGTTGACTTCACATTTTCCTCCTCGTGGAAATCGCTCCTGGTCTTGCCTGCCTAGCTTTCAAGTCCTCCTGTTTTAATAAGTCTCTATTTCCCCCAGGAAACCGTCCTCTTCAGTCTTAGTTCACGTGGTTTGGCTGTTGTTGACTGCAGACCCAGGTTCCAAGAGTGTAGACGAGATTCAGGCCTGGCTGGTTGGTCTTGCCCAACTTCTGGCCACAGTGATTGGCTTAAGAATGGGCACCTGACTAAGGTTAGTCCAATGACAGCACAGGGGTTTGTTTTGGTTTTTTTTTGGTAGACTTTTAAAAAAGGAAACTATAGAAAACTCTGGGGTTTGCCACCAATCAGAAAAGCCTGCCTGACAATGAAACCAATACAGATGAAAGTAGAACAGAGAGATGGAGAGATACTCTTGAAGCACTAATTCGAACACCTGGATACAGCTCTGCCTGAAACCTTCAGTCTTAGTTTTTTCATTGCTTTTTCTTTTCAGTTATACAATCTATATATTCCTTTTCTTTGCATAGGACATTTTGAGTGGGCTTTCTGTTCTCTACAGTTAAAATAATTCTAATAGATTATTTAATGACTGTATATGCTGTCATATATTAGGCTATAACTATTCCTTGGCGGTATTTGTGTTCTTGAAAGCTTCTGTAGTTCCCTCAGGCAGAGATCAGCTCTTTTCCTTTTATATTTCCTATTACAGCAATTGCTTAGCAAACACTCTAAATTAATTAATATTCTAATCATGTCATAAATAAGAATAGCAATAACTTACATTGAATACTCCGACTTTGGACTCTTTCAGTTCCACCTGTACCCTACAGTGAATTAGAGAAGATTGCCGCATTATGCCCATGGAAGTCTAAACAATGCAGGGTCCCCAGAATGGAGGAGGACTTGGCTTGAGAAGACACAGGGCCAAGGGTGGGGCGCGGGGCGGGTGGTGAAAAAGATGATTGTGTAACTGACAGCAATGAAATAACGGTACTGGGAAGACTGTCAGAGGACAGGTAGTGCTAAGTGCTCAGTCTTCTTATTTCAGGAAGCTAATATAGCTGATATCTGAAATGCATAGGTTAGAAAAAACTGCATTAATAAATTCTTTAGAAATCTGACATTTGGCCAGTTGCAGTTGGTCAATCCCAGCACTTTGGGAGGCCGAGGCAAGAGGATTACCTGAGTCCAGGGATTCAAGACCAGCCTGGGCAACTTGGTGAGACCTCGTCTCTACAATAAATAAAAAAATTAGCTGGGCGTGGTGGTGCATGCCTGTAGTTCCAGCTACGTGATAGGCTGAGGTGGAAGGACCGCCTGAACCCAGCAGGTCAAGGCTGTGGTGGCTGTGAGAGTGCCACTGCACTCCAGCCTGGGCGACAGAGTGAGACTCCAACTCAAAAAAAAAAAAAGAAAGAAATCTGACATTTGTGGGGCAGGACCAATGAGCCAATTGGGTGAAATGTGTCCTTCCCAAGTGGTGGCCCCAACATTGACAGGAAATGGAGCCCAGCTGAGCACCCCTGTGTGGGCAGGAGGCTGACTTACTTTCCTGGCTTCAGGAACCCTGTGATCTTGCTGGTGTTGAAGGTCAATGTGGCAGACACATTTGCGACCTGAAAGTAAACAGCTCTGAGGTGGAAGGTTGTCATGTACAGGAGGTTTGACGCAGAGGACAGGTTGTCTCCTCTCAATAAACAACTCGACGAGCTCAAGCAGGAAACTTGCCCGCTAGTTAGATTATAGGCTCCCAGAAGGCTCATTGTAGGTGCTCAATAAATGTTGGAACTTGGACTTGAACATTTTTACTTGAAATTGCTGACTATGACAGCAGTTACATTTTCAACAGATTACTAAGAGAAGGTATAGAGTATCTGTCTCTGGAGAGCTCTAAAAATAATAATTTCTGGACTGGGCACAGTGGTTCACACCTGTGATCCTAGCTACGAGGGAGGATCATTAAGCCCAGAAGTCTGAGGCTGGCCTGGGCAACATAGTAAACCTCGTCTCTAAAAAAACATAAAAAATTTGCTGGGTATGGTGATGTGTGCCTATAGTCCCAGCTACTCAGAAGACTGAGGCAGAAGGATTGCCTGACCCCAGGAAGTCAAGGCTACAATGAGCTATGATCATGCCACTGCACTCTAGCCTGGGCCACAGAGCAAGACTCTATCTCAAAAAAAAAAAAGTTGGGGAGATCATTTCTAGTTATCTCAGGGCCATGATTCTGCCCTAGTAATAATAAATTATATTTAATTTAAGTATACTAATAACAATTTTGACAACAATAACAACAATATCAATTTGCCGACATGGCATCTAAGAGGAATGACCCTTCCAGAGATTTGACTTGTTGAGTTTCGAAAGTCAAGAAACAAGAGAGCAAAATTCCTCATCCAGTGAGTAGAGCCCCTCAGGACTCAGAATCCCTCCTCTATTAGACAGGGTCCATCAAGAAAGAAAAATCCACTCTCAATACTTAACGCAAAGGGAATTTAACATAGGAAATTGGTTATACAAGGGATGGAATTGCTGAGAAGCCAAAAAAGAGTTGGTGAGGTCACTCAGAGCTTAGCAGAGACAGAAGGCTGCACCCACCCCAGACCTGGAGGCCCAGAGAGTGGAGCTGGGGTCATGGGAGCCACCATGGAGGAGACAGAGTCACTGCTGGAGCCTCTGCCCATGGCAAAGAGAGGAAAAATAACCTGGGCATCATCCTTACTCCCATCCTCCATTCTCCTCACATGCCTCTTACTGGCTGACTGAGTGGACATCAGACAGCAAGAAAGCCTGGGAAGTGTAGTCTCAGGCATCAGCTAAGATACAGAGCAGAGCAGACAGTACCAACAACCATCTACCTTCCTCCCCATGACAACCTAGACTCATGGAGTGGGAGATACATCAAACAAATCTGCAAACAGCCACATAAGGACCTTTGTAGTCAACACTATGAGAAAAAAATGGGAAGGTGTGAAGGCCTCTCTGGGAAGTGATATTTAAGCTGAGACCAGAAGGAACTAGCCAGGTGGTGAGAAAGGCATGTGGGGAAAGAAAACAGCACCTGTAAGGGTTCTGAAACTCACCACACTGAGCCGGAAGACGGGCTCCCTGACGGAGCTGGGCAGGAGCACGAAGCCATCTATCTCCATGTGGGGGGCCAAGGACAGATTCCCGGGGCTGAAGTTTAGGAGCGGGGCAGAGGCCATTGCTCCCTGGAGCTCCAAGTTCATGTTGGGGTACAGCCTGGCTAACTGGGAGCAGAATTAAGAGGTTACGTCAAGAGAAAAAAATCTGCAGGTCTGCCAGGAGAGCCTGGAGAGAGTCCAAAGCCGAGGATGCTTTGGATTTTACCTCCCACAGAATGCCCTGTGCCTTTCCCCCAGAACTGCGGAACTGGCATCTTTCCATTTCAGACACAGAGTCCACGTCATCTATTTCATGGCTGTGTTGTATTCTGTGGAGCATGGATACAGCAATTGATCCAGCCCTCCTGGGCATCAAGTTGTCTCCAAGGTTTTGCCACTGCAATGACCACCTCCCTGAGTACCCTTGGCTATTATTTTCAGGAAAGCATTCCCAGAGGTGAAACTGCCGAGTCAAAGGGCAGCCATCCTTGTCAAGGTTGCAGCAGGTATCGCCAGATTGTCTTCCAGAAAGGTTTTCAACCCCAGCCCTCCCCAGACAATGGGAGAGAGCTGTTGTTTCTCCGTGCCCTCATCACTGTTTGGGGGCTTCACATGCTAAGAACAGACGCCAGTGTTTTTGGAATACGGCACCATGAGATCCCACCATTTTAAAAGTGCTCACAATTTTCTGTTTAACTAGAGGCAGGCATAGAATTTAACTTAGGTCAAGACTGTTCCCTTTTGGGGGGAAGTTGGTGGAAGAACAACACTTCCGTGAGCCTTTTGGTTATATACATGTAAAATCTACATCCCATTCTGGAAGGGAGAAGTCTGGAAGGTGGAGGAAGGAAACTTCTTGACTATAAGGCAGGCAGAATTGCTTTTCTGCCAGGCTGATTGTGATGCAGGCAGGAAGAGGGAGGGAGTGTTTCCTTCTCTTTCTAGGACAGTAGGGTTGTTGGAGCCAGGGTGCGGCCAGAGGCACTCCAAAGGTCACTCGGACAAGATAGCAGCAAGATGGCCTGTGAGTGGGGCTCAGGGAGAGAAAGGGCTTTAGGGGGCTCCGTATTGTAGGGCCTGACCCAGGCACTGCGGGACATGTGGTTTAAATTTTTTTCTCGCTGTTATGACTCCCCTCAGTTATCACCAAGCCTTCTGTAAAGCATGCTAAACACGACTGCCTATTTGAGCTGCTTCTTGGGGGACATGGAGTATTGGGGAGAGGACCGGTAGATTTTGGTGGGATTAAATGAGATGGTGCATATCTGAAATCTAAAATCTGAAACTATTGAATGTCTACATGATGGCATGAGTGGAAAATTCCAAGCTGACCTCATGTGACAGGTCACAGGCAAAACGCAGTCAAAATTTTGTTTCATGCACAAAATTATTAAGAATATTGCATTGCCGGGCTCGGTGGCTCAGCCTATAATCCTGCGCTTTGGGAGGTTGAAGTGAGTGGATTGCCTGAGCCCGCGGGTTTGAGACCCACCTGGGCAACTTGGCGAGACCTCATCTCTACAATAAATCAAAAAATCAGCCGGGTGGTGGTAGCGTGCGCCTGTAGTTCCAGCTACTTGGAAGGCTGAGGAGGAAGGATCGCCGGAGCCCAGCAGGTCGAGGCTGCAGTGGCTGGGAGCGGCCACTGCACTCCAGTCTGGGTGACAGAGTAAGACTCCAACTCAAAAAAAATAAAAAGAATATTGCATAATAGCTGGACACATGGTGGCTCATGCCTATGATCCCAGCACTTTGTAAGGCTGAGTCGGGAG
>CAUYQG010254435.1:0-20493 GCA_963574415.1 Tarsius wallacei
GCGCCTTTGGGAGGCTGAGGTGAGTGGATTGCCTGAGCCCGCGGGTTCGAGACCCGCCTGGGCAAGCAAGACCTCATCTCTACAATAAATCAAAAAATTAGCCGGGCGTGGTAGCACATGCCTGTAGTTCCAGCTCCTTGGAAGGCTGAGGTGGAAGGATCACCGGAGCCCAGCAGGTCGAGGCTGCGGTGGCCGGGAGCGGCCACTGCACTCCAGTCTGGGTGACAGAGTGAGACTCCAACTCAAAAAAAAAAGAAAAAATCTTCACACCAATTCCACAGAGGTTGTACTAATACACTCCCTCCAACAGTGTATAACCATTCCTTTTTCACTACACTCACACTAGCCTTTATTGTTTTTGGATTTTTTGAATAATAACTGGTATAAGATAGTATCTCATTGTGGTTTTAATTTGCATTTCCCTAATGATTAGTGATGTTGACCATTTTTTCATATGTTTGTGGCCATTTGTATATCTTCTTTTAAGAGAAGTTTGTTCATGTCATTTGCCCATTTTTAAATGAGGTTATTTACTTTTTTCTTGCTGATTTCTTTAAGTTCTTTGTAGATTTTGGACATAAGCCCTTTGTCAGATGTATAGTTTGTGACTATCTTCTGTAGGTTGCCTACTTGCTATGTAGATTATTTTACAGTGCAGAAGCTTTTAGTTTAGTTAAATCTCACCTATGTATTTTCTTTTAGTTGCATTTGCTCGTGGGATTTTGGCCATAAATTTTTGCCTAGGCTTATGTACAGAAGAGTTTTTCCTATGTATTATTATATAATTTAAAAAAAATATTTAATGTATGACATTTAAGTCTTTAATCAACTTGAGTTATATTTTGTATGTTGTGAGAGATATGAATCAAGTATTATTTTTCTGCATGTAGCTATTCAATTTTTTCTGTACCATTTGTTGAATAGTGTGTCCTCTCCCCAGTGTATATTTTCGTCTATTTTGTCAAAGATCAGTTGGTTGTAGGTATTTGAGTTTATTTCTGAATTATCTATTCTGTTTCACTGGTCTATGTGTCTGCTCTGGTACCATGCTGTTTGGATCACTAAAGCCTTGTAGCATAATTTGAAGTTAGGTAATCTGATGCCTCTAGCTTTGTTCTTTTTTGTTTAGTATTGTTTTAACTATTTTGACTCTTGGTTTGGTTCCATATGAACTTCAGAATTGTTTTATCTAATTCTGTGAACAAATGACATTGGTGATTTGATAGTAATTTCACTGAATCTCTAGATTATTTTGGGTAATATGGTCATTTTAGCAATGTTGATTCTTCCAAATCATCAGCATGAGTTGTTTCTCCACTTGCTTGTGTCCTCTGCAATTAATTTCATCTATGTTTTATTAGTTTACTTTGTAGAACTCACTCATTTCCTTGGTTAAATATATTTCTAAATATTTTAGCTTTTTGGATGATATTGTAAGTGGAATTGAATTCTTGATTTGATATTGAGCTTGGTAACTATTGGTGAATAACAGTACTGATTTGTGTGCGTTGATGTTGTATACTGAAATATCATAAAATTCATTTATCAAGTTCAGGAGTCTTTTAGAGGAGTATTTAAGATTTTTTAGGTACAAAATTATATTTTCAATATACAAAGAGAGTTTGATTTCTTCTTTTTCCTGTTGAATACTCACTATTTCTTTATTTCTTGCCTGATTAGTTAAAATTTCTAGCACTATCTTGAATAGGAGTGGTGAAATTTTGCCATCCTTGCCTTTCTCCAGTTCTCAGGAGAAATGCATTCAACTGTTCTCCACTTAGGATAACGTTGACTGTGGGTTTGTCATATACAACTTTTATTATTTTGAGGAATGTTCCCTCTATGCCTATTTTGCTAGTTTTTTGTTTGTTTGTTTGTTTGTTTGTTTGTATGTTTGTTTTAATCCTGTTAGGATGCTGGATTTTTTCATATGCTTTTTCTGCATCTCTTGAAATGACCATATGACTTTTGTATTCAATTATTTATGTGACTGATCACATTTATTGACTTGTATATGTTGAATCATTTTTGCATCCTTAGGATAAAAGCCAGTTGATTTTGGTGTATTTTTTAATGTTCTGTTGAATTCGATTTGCTGATATTTTGTTATGGATTTTCCTGTCCATGTTAATCACAGATATTGGTCTGTGGTTTTCTTTTGTTGTTGTTGCTGTGTCTTTTTTTTTTTTTTTTTTTGGCCTTGATATTAGGGTGATACTGCCTTCCTAGAATGAGTTAAGAATCTTATGGAATAGCTTCAGTAAAGTTGGTATTAGTACTTCTTTGAAAATCTGCTAGAATTCAACTGTAAGTCCGTCATTAGGTTCTGAACTGTCTTTGTTGGGTGACTTGTAAATATGATTTCAATCTCACTACTCATTATTGGTTTGTTATGTTTTCTATTTCTTTCTGATTCAAGGTTGAGTATTGTATGTTTACACAAATTTATCCATTTTCTCTAGATTGCCTAGTTTATTTGCATAGAGGTATTCATGATAATCTCAGATGACCTTTTATATTTCCATTATGTCATCTGTAATGTTGTCATTTTCATTTCTGATTGAACTAATTTGAATCTTATCTCTTAGTTTCTTAATTAATCTGGCTAGTGGTCTATCAATTATGTTTATCTTTTTAAAGAACCAACATTTTTGCCCCTTGATCCTTCATATAACTTAAAATTTAAATTTCATTTATTTCTACTTTGATTTTTATTATTTTTTCTTCTGCTAGCTTGGTTTATTCATATTTTTATAGTTCCTTGAGTTTAGCTTGTAAATGTGTGATATTTCAGGCTTATTAATGTAGGCCTTAAATGTATTAATGTAGGTCTTAAATTTTGGGCTGTGTTCCAAAGTTTTTAATAACTTGTTTTAGTGTTGTCATTCATTTCTAGGAATTTTAGAATTTCCATCTTGATTTCATTTTTTTACCCAAGAATCATTCAAGGAGTGGATTGTTTGACTTCTATGTTTTTGTTTGGTCTTAAGAGTGCATCTTAGAATTAACTTCTAGTTTTATTACACTGTGGTCTGAGAAGGTGCTTCATGTGATTTGGATATTTTTTAAATTTATTGGGACTTGATTTGTGGCCTATCGTATGGTCTATCTTGGAAAATGCTTCATGTACTAATAGGAAACATGTATATTCTGTAGTTTTGGAGTGGAATATTATGTAAATGTATGTTAGTTTCATTTGCTCTAGGTATCAGTTTAACTCCAATGTTTCCTTGCTGACTTTCTGTGTTGATGGTCTGTCTGTTGCTTTCAGTGGAGTGTTAAAGTCTTCCACTCTTATTATATTGATGTCTGTTTATTTTTTAGGTCTAGTAGAAAGTATTTTATGAAACTGGGAGTTCTTATGTTATGTGCTTTTACATTGAAAATTGCTATGTTTTCTTGTTGCATTGATCCCTTTATCATTATGTATTATAATAGCTCTCTTTGTCTTTTTTTATTGTTATTAATTTAAAGTCTGTTTTATCCAACAAGAAAATGGGTACTCCTGCTCATTTTTGGGTTTTATTTGTACAGAATACTTTTTCCCATATCTTTACCTTGAGTTAAGTGGATTTCTTGAATGCAACACATATTTCGGTTGTATTTGTTGTTGTTGTTGTTGTTTGTTTGTTTGTTTTTTAACATCCTGCAAGTCTGTATCTTTTTATTGGGGCATTGAGACTATTCACATTCAGGGTTGATAACGACACAAAAGATTCTATTCCACTCATCATGCTGATTGTTATCTGATTGCTTTTTAACTTATTCAGTTATTTAGTTTCTCTATTGTGTGAGTGTTCCATGAGCCCTGTGAACTTTATGATTTCCAGCATTTTTCTACTGTATTTTGTCACCTTGTATCAGTATTTAAAACTCCTGTGAGTATTTGTCATATAGCCAGTCTGATGATGACAAATTCTCTCAGTGTTTGCTTGTCTGAGAAAGACTTCATTTCTCCTTCATTTATGAAACTTAGTTTTGTGGGATTCAAAGTTATGGCAGTCCTGGCTGGCTTCCTGCAAAGGCTCAATGAATCCTGAGTAGTTGAAGCGGCTTGGATATCAGTGTTAGCTGGGGTCTGGGATCAGACCTTCCCCAAAACTGTGCTATTGACCTGTGACCAGGAGGTGACACTTGCAGCAGAAAGTCAGGTGCAATGGTGGTCATGGCTTTTTTTTTCTGGCAAGTGTTACTCCAAGAAAATGCCCAGCCAACCTAGGCAGTGTGCAAGGTGCTACATTGCATTAGCTCTATGCCTGTTTTCAGTCTTTTCTTTTTAATCTTTAAAATCATTTATTTAGCAAATTCTTTTTTTAAAAATTATTATATAGATGTGGGGTACAATTCAGGGTTATGTATACAAACATTGATTATGCAGGTACCCTTGTTGATGAGGTATGCCCCTCCTCCCTAGCAGTTTCCCTCAACTGCCAATCCCACCGCCGCTCCCCAGACAGTTTCCCATTACTTATAGTATTATAATAATTGTACAAGATCCGCTTATGAGTAAGAACATATGGTACTCTGTTCTTTGTTCCTGTGATAGATCACTGAGTATGATCCACTCCAGGGGGGACAGGGGAAAAATGCTCAAGCTCACCACTATGCCCACTCTTGGTTACTCTAGTAAGGATTGGGAGGGAGTCCCCAACAACTGTAGTAATTCTGTTATGTAGAAGAGAAACAAAAGACTTGACCTGGGGAGTGAAAGATTGCTAGAGCAATGAGTCCCACCCATCTCCCCCACCCTCCCTCCATATTAGCCTCAGGTAGTCTGTGTTCTGAAAGCCAAAGTGTAGCTAGCTTCACAGGTTCTCACAGCCGTCTGATCCAGCCAGAAGCCATCTACCACTGAAGAGCTTGCCCTTGGGGCACCTCCTCTCTTAGGCTGGCTAGAAAGCAGCCAGCAGCAAGGAAGTTCCTGAGACATAGTGCCTGGAGATGCTCAGTGCTTTTATTATTATTATTATCATTTTATATCACTCCACATGATCTTGGCAAAGCATGGCTGTAGGTCAGTCAGTTTCTTGTGAGGCACTGGAGACCTGCCATGCTCAGAAGGCCTCCAAGTTGGTGACAGGAGCACAGAATTCCTGAATTCCCCTCACGCAACTTCCCTCACTGCACCTGGATGCTGCTCTTGGTCTGTGCCATGACCCAGGCAAAGTCTGACTAGTTACAACCCAGGTCAATTGATTTTTCTCCTTGTTGCACTAAGTAATTATTATCCCTTCTTTTAGTCATGTGGCATTCTGCTGTTCCTATTCCTCTCTGGATTGGCAGAAAACTCTGTCTTGGTTTACTCCAGGGAAGAAACAATAAAGTTAATGCAAGGACAGACAGAAAGCCGAAAGCCATTTTTTACCTTATTCCTAAACCTTAATACAATGATGAGAAAGTAGAAGCTATGTTTTGGAGAAATGCATACTTTAAGTAGAACTAACTTTGCCAACTTCGTCCCTTCAGAAACACAGACTTCCTGATGCCAGAGGTATCTAATAGTGACAACCAAGCTTGCCTTAGAGTAAAGGGAATTTGCAAGGCCTAAGACATCATGCATTGGGCAAGAATTGTAGAAATCATGAAACTTATAATTACAAAAGTTATGACTGCTCAGAGGGGGAGCAGGTGGGGATTCAATCTTCCCGTAGAATAGACCCCCCTATCTACAGGGAAGTTAAGGATCCCCAGAAGCTACCCACTGGAAATGAATAGGAGATAAGGGAAAGTGCACCCTCCATTAGCTCTAAGGAATGTCATTCGGGAAGGTGCAGGAGCATTAAAATCCTTGCCACACCATTCTCTAGGGGCTATGATAACAGGAATGGATATTAGTGGGTGTCTGTGTCATAGGATCTCCAAGACATCCGCAGGTGGTCAGTTAGGAAGTCATGGAAGTCACATCTACCTGATTGTAACAACTCTGGGGAAAGGATTTAAACCAGGACTCAGGGGGTTATGGTGTCACACTCTTCTAGAGTGTAGCTCTGCTTCCTGTCTATGGGAAGTGAACTTTTCTTAAACAAATCTTATCTTCTTTCACCTCTTTGTGTGTTGCAATTCGTGGCATTACTTGTATCTCTGGGTTGCCAGCACATACATCCAGCATGCTGGCTCCAGGGGTGCTGTGCCTCTCCTTGCCTCTCCATCCATCTCTCCACCCTCACCCTATCTGTGCCCTAACAGTTAACTCTAACTGCTTCTCATTAGCCATCCTAATTCTTCCTCTAGTTTTTATTTTATATTCTCATCTATAACCTGTGAAACTTCCCATTATTTAATATGTATTAATTATTTAATATCTTTAATTTTTTAAATTTTAGCCATGCTAATTGTACATAAAATTACTTAATTGTGGTTTTAATTTACATTTATTTGGTGATTAATATTTTGATAACTTTTTCTGTACTTATTGGCTGTTTATAAAATATTTAATGTAAATATTGTTCACCTCTTTGCTCTAATTTTTAATTGAGTTATGCCTCATTTTTATTTAAAGTTGTATACATATATATACATATATAACTTTTATTTGTGTCTGTGTAACACATATGCATTTTTTGTCAGAAGTGTTTATTGTAAACAATTTCCCCAGATTGCCAATTTCATTAGAAGTACTTTTCAAAGGCCAATAGACTTTAATTTTATTGAAGTCAAATTTATCATATTACAATTTTACCTTTTGTGTTTTCACACACGCAAAAATCCCACCCCAAGGTCCAGCAACTTTTTAAATACATTTTCTCCTACAAGTTTTATAAATTAACTTAAATGCATAGGCTTATCATCTGTAGGGGCTGAGGTTCACTATTTTAATATAGATATCAAGTGATTCTGGAAATTTTGTTGAAGCATCTAACACTTTCCATACTTCGTGCACTGTTATAAGAAATTACTCCCAAAATTAGTAGCTTCAAACAACACTCATTTATTATTTACTATAGTTTCTGTATGTAAGGAATCAGGGCATAAATTAGTTAGATTCTCTACTTCAGAATCTTTACAAAATGTCAAAAAGGCTGAGCATGAAGACTCATGCCTATAATCCCAGTGACTGTGGGGTCCATGTCAAGAGGATTACTTGAAGCCAAGAGTTTAAGACAAGCCTGGGAAGCATAGCAAGGGCCTCATCTCAAAAATTAAAACAATAAAAGTAAAAACTAGCCAGGTGTGGTGACACATGTCTGTAGTCCTAGCTACTTGGGAGGCTGAGGTGGGAAGATTGCTTGAGGCTAGGAGTTCGAGGTTGCAGTGAACTATGATTGCACAATTGCATTCCCGCCTGGACAGGAGAACAAGATCCTGTTTCTAAAAAAGTCCAACATAAACAAAAATTGTCCTTGAAATGAATCTAATGTGGAGAGTCCAAGCCACTCCCAAGCTTTCTTATGTGGTTATTGTCAAAATTCAGTGAATCAAGATTTGCTTCTGTTTCTTACTGGCTGTTGGCTAGATATATTCTCAATAACTTGTCATGTAGGTCTCTGCAATAGGACAGCCCACAACATGGCAGCTGTCCTCATCAAAGACAGTAAAGGAGTCAGATAGTAATTTCAAAATTTTTATAAACTTATTTTTCCCCCCTTTTTGGGGGGATAGAGGAGTGTCCCTTTGAAAACCAAAAAACCTACTAAACAAATTCTAATGGAGCTCTTAGTACTTGTAATCTAATCTTAGAAGTGATACTTGTTGCCTTTGACGTATTCTATTAGTTAGAAGCAAGTTACTAAGTCCAACACCAAGGAAAGGAAATTCCAGGGAATTGTAAATCTAAAGAGGTCAAGTTTATTGGAGATGTTTTAATTTTCCTAACTTTAAAAATTATCTTAGAACATTTCACAAAAATCAGTTGATAATGTGTGTCTGTCTCTCAATATTCTACTTTGTTCTATTGATCCATAAGTCTGTGTTTTTGTCAGTACCTTAATTACAGAAGATATGTAATAAATCAGGAAATCTGGTAGTATACGTCTTCAACGTTTTAAAAAATCATGCTATCCTTAAGTGCATTGCATTTTCATATTATTATATATTATTTTAAAATTATCTTGATACATGTTTTAAAAAATAACCTGCTAGGATGGTAACTTATTTTATTGTCTCACACATTTTGTGGTAGATATAACAGACCATGAGACTTAAAATAATGTTGTATGTGTATAGATACACTTCATCCTATACCCTAAAGGAAAGGTTTTATTACCCTAAGGTACATGCCAACAATTGATAGGAAATGATATGGTAGAAGATGGCCTGTATTACAGGCCACATATCTGTGAGACAAAAGGATAAAAGAATAGCATAAAATATTGTAGAAAAACACAAATAAAATAATTAAATGGATTAATGGAACATATTCATGAACTTGAAATCTCAAAATAGCCCCCAAGTTCATCCAATATTTTCATTATTTTGTCTCACATATGTGAAAGATGCATTTATTTCTCATAAATGTCAAGAATTTTTTGATAAAGATATTATATCAGGTATAAAGCTAGTGTAATTTCTTACCTTCCATTTGAAATGCATTTTATTTTTCTTCTCCTTTTATTGCACTGACTAGGACCTAAAGTACAGGGTTCAATAAAAGTAATCAGAAAAGGTAAACTTGCTTTATTTCCAAACTTGGAAGAAAATTATTGAATTTTTCCCAGATGTATAGAAATATACTGCCATATTTGTGTTTGTGGATATCCTGTATCAGGTAGAGAAATTTCTTGTTTTTATCTTGAATCAACATTAATCTTTATTAAATGCATCTTGTTTCATTTGTTTGAAGTACACAGATTTTTTTTCATTATTTGTTAATATGGTGATTTACTTAGATTTTTTTCAAATGTAAACCTAATATAAATTCCTCCGATTAATCTAAATTAGTTTATAGTGCTTCAACATTTTATAAATTACTGAATTTGGCTGGCAATAATTGTATTATAATGTTGATATCTTTATCCATGAGAATTTTTTTTTTTTTTTTTTTTTTTAGTTGGAGTCTCACTCTGTCACCCAGACTGGAGTGCAGTGGCACACTCCTGGCCACTTCAGCCTCCAGCCTCGACCTGCTGTGCTCTGGGGATTCTTCTGCCTCAGCCTTCCAAGTAGCCAGAACAACAGGCACGTGCTATCACACCTGGCTAATTTTTTATTTATTGTAGAGACGCAGTTTCACCAACTTGCCCAGGTGGGTCTCGAACCCGCGGGCTCAGGCAATCCACTCACCTCGGCCTCCTAAAGTGCTGGGATTACAGGCTGAGCCACCGAGCCCAACCAAGAAATGCTGTTTTTTAATTTTATTTGCTTACAATATTTTTCTCTGACTTTAATATCGTGTTTGTTCTATTATAAAAATTAGTTTGGAAGTTTGTTTTTTCTTCTTCTATTTTACGTGTCAGAATGTGAAATTGGTATTATTTTTAGTAAATAAATAATGAAATTCACCAGGGAAATTATCTGGATCTTAGATATTCATCACATCTATCATCTATCTATCTATCTATTTTTTTAAAATGAGAATTCAATTTATTTAACATAAATTGTTAAATTTTTCTGATTAAGTTTGTATAACTTATGCCTTTCAATAATTATGTTCATTTTGCCAAAGATGCGCAATTTATTGCCATAAAATTATATAGACTAGTTTCTTATTATGTTTTTCCATCACTGAATAACCTATATTAGATTATTTTCTTACTTTTTAAAAAATTTAAGTGAAATTCATATAATGTAAAATTAATTGCATTAAAATATAAAATTCAGCAACATTTAGTGCTTTCACAATGCTGTACAACTGCTTCTCTCTAGTTTTAAACATTTATCACTCAGGAACACCTTTTATTTATTAGGTAATCACTTTCCACTATCCCTCTCTATCACCTTGCAATCACCCATCTGCTTTCAGTCTGAATGGATTTGCCTATTCTAGATATTTCAAGTAAAAGAAATCATATATGTGACATTATATGTCTGTTTCCTTGAAGTTAACATAATATTTTAAGGTTCATTCAAGTTGTAGCATGTATCAGTATGTCATTCCTTTTAATAACTGAATAATATTCTATTGCATGTATACCACAATGTGTTCATGTGTTTGTCCATTGATGGATATTTGGGTTGTTTCCCCTTTGAACTTTTATGAATAATGCTGCTATAAATATTGTTGTACAAATTACTGTGTGGACATATGTTTCCATTTTTCTTGTATATACCTAAAAGGGGAATTGCTAAATTGCATGGCAATTCAATATTTAACTTATTTAAAAACTGCCAACATATTCTCCACCATGCTTGCACCCTTTTACATTTCCTTCAGAAATGAATGAAGGTTTCTATTTTTCCACATTCTTACCAAGTGTTATTTCTTTAATTGAATTGAATTGAATTTTTCTTTAGCCATTATACAAGTGTGCAGTGGTCTCTTACTGTGGTTTTGACTTGCATTATTTTAGTGACCAATGGTAATCATCCTTTTATGTGTGCATTGTTTATTCTTGTATTTTTTTGAGTAATGTCTATTTGAGTCTTTTATACAACTTTAATTGAGTTGTTTGCCTTTGTATTTTTAAGTTGTAAGAGTTATTGGTATATTCTGAATGCTAATCTCTTATTAGATATGTATTTTTCATGTTTTGTGGATAAAGTTTAATGTGTTTTTTTTTGTTGTTGCTCATACTTTTGTTGTAGAATTAGAAAATTGCTATCAAATATGAAAGGATAAATACTAACTCCAATGTTTTCTTCTATTACTTTTATAGTTTTGGTTGTTATATTTAAAGTATTGATTCATTTTGAGTTAACTTTTGTGTATAAGGTCGAACCACTTTTATGTTTTAATGTGGTTATACAATTGTCTTAACATAACTTGTTGAAAAGACTTCTCTCTCTACTGAATGGAATTGTCACCCTTGTCAAAAATTAGTTGGCTGTATATTTATGGTATTATTTCTGGACATTCAATTCAATTTGATTTGTTGATATGAAATTGTTCAATTGTGACTCTGATAGCTAAATTTCTATTATTTATAAGCTACCCAGTCTTTGATATTATTTTATTATAGCAGCCCAAACAATGTCATATGGCATTGCCACAGTATTTTGAATTGAGAAGTAGGAGTTCATCAACTTTTTTTTTCTTTTCCTATATTGTTTTGGCTATTTGGGGTACCTTGAAATTCCATATAAATTTTAATACGTTTTTTATCTATTTCTACTGAAAATGAAATTAGGATTTTGGTTGAAATTTTTGAATATGTTCAGTATTGCAAGCTTTTATGTCTGATTAAATTTTTCCACTGTACCATTTGACTCCTTCTTTGTTATCTTTTCTGTGTTTTTGTTGTTGTTATTTTCTTAGAGGTTACCATGAGATTGACATACTAAGCTTATTTTAATTGATATGAATTTAGCTTAAACAGTATGCTTTAGCTTTGTTTCCATTCAGCTTCATGCCTGAGTCCAGTGGATTGATGCTGGGGTGGCCGTGAGTGTGCCATTGCACTATAGCCTGGGTAAGGGAGTAGGACTCCAATTCAAAATGTATACATATATATATATATATATAAAATGCCCATCTTGATTAACATATTGTATCTTTCTTATAGATAGATCTATGAGAAGTAATCAATGTTTTTAAGTTTGGATCTACTAAATCTATAACTATATAATATCTGAGTTACTTGATTGAATGGTTTTATTGGTTGTATTTGAAACTTTATAGATATATGTTGTAGTCCTAACTCTCCATATCTCATAGAGTGACTTTATTTGGAAATAAAAGTAGAAGACTCAGATTTAAAAATATAAGCTCTCAGAGAAGACAATCTGTATCTTCTGTCAATGCATTTCTGGTATTTTTTTTCTTTGGCTGCCTTCATTTTTTTTTTTTTTTTACCAAGTTTATTGTACTCTTTGACCTTTTCATTATTATTTTTTAATAGGCTGTTTCTTCTATTTGTGCTACAGAACAGGTGGAGTAACAAGGTGTAGAATCTTCAGTGCTTTGATCCTAGGTCTCTTACTTTCTTTGTTTAAGGGTTTGTTGTTATTGTTTTTGCAACATAGTGACAGAAATCATCTTCTTTAGAGAGATTGAAAAGTTTGCAGATTCTGCTAGACTTTTTTGAGCCCCAATTGATAAGGCACCATAGTGTTGGTCATTCCAGGTTCTTCCTCCTCCTTTTCTTCGCCTTCTTTTGCGATAAACAGGTTTAGAACATTCAGGTTGGCATCTATAATGCAATTCTGAGCAGATTTGTATTTTCTTTTTCCAATCCTTCAGAGTCTGTAACAGAATTTCCCCTTACTCAATAGATGAACATAACCATGTGATAACACACCATGCTTTACATAGAAACCTTGTTTATTATTGCCATAACTGAATCAGACCACATGATATTTCGATTCTTTACCCAGAACATCAGCAGCAACTTCTGTGGTCATATGTTTTTAATACAGAGTATGAAGTTTGTATTACTTCAGTGTCTACTTTGTTGTCTACTTCAGTGAGTTTCTGGCAGTCAGTGGCTGTGAAAGAAATATTCACCTTCATCTGGAAGCAACCGATCTCTTTGATGACAAGGAAAAGAGTTCCTTATAAAATACAATATGGATTTTTTTTTGTTGATTTCTAATTTTTGATTGGATGTCAAACATTACAAATTTTACTTTTGTGGGTACTGGATATTTTTGTATTCCTATAGTGTTAGGATTTCTGAGACACGGATGGTTACTTATATAGACAGTTGATCTGTTAAGGTCTTGTTTTATTCTTTGGTAGGTGGATTCAGAAATACATTTAGTCTAGAGTTATTTTTTCCTGCATTACTAAAAGAATACCATACTTGGTACTCTGACTGATGCTCGCTGAATTATGAGCTTTTTTTACTCTGCAATGTTGGAAAGAAGCACTATTCTTAATGCATACAAAAGCATGTTCCAAGAGATATTCCATATAATCCTGTCAGTTTTTTTGTTTTGTTTTGTTTTTTTTCTCAGCCTAAATTTTTTTTCACACACATGTGGTGACCAGTGCTCAACTCACAGGCAACCACAGATCTCTGGAATTCTTTCTTCTTCTTCTTCTTCTTCTTCTTCTTCTTCTTCTTCTTCTTCTTCTTCTTCTTCTTCTTCTTCTTCTTCTTCTTCTTCTTCTTCTTCCTTCTTCTTCCTCCCTCTTCCTCCCTCTTCCTCCCTCTTCCTTCCTCTTCCTCTTCTTCCTCTTCTTCCTCTTCTTCTTCCTCTTCTTCTTCCTCTTCTTCTTCTTCTTCTTCTTTTTCTTCTTCTTCTTCCTCTTCTTCTTCTTCTTCTTCTTCTTCTTCTTCTTCTTCTTCTTCTTCTTCTTCTTCTTCTTCTTCTTCTTCTTTTTCTTCTTCTTCTTCTTCTTTCTCCTTCTTCCTTCTTCTCCTTCTTCTTCTTCTTCTTCTTCTGCAAGAGTCTCACTCCAGCAGGTTTATGGCTTTCTGAAGGAAGGAAGGCATCAGTGAGTGAAGAGATGGACACAGACCTGGTGTTTATGCAGGACTGCTCGTTTGTTGCTTACAAAGTTTTGGCATATATAGTTTTTTGGTGTATAACTTTCAAGTGATACACATGAAAAAATCTTTCTTGACATCATTTACATTTTTCATGACCCACCAGATTTTTTTTAATTTTTTTATGATTATGTGTGGTCTTTTATGTATTTTTTTATGTCTAAACAATTAAATATAATCTTTTTTTATAGCTGTAAAACAACAAACTTATTATGTATTTATTTTGTTAAGGCTAAATTTATTTATAACAAACCCGTTACACTATGTCTAAATATCTATGACCTTTTAAAATTAAACATAAACCCTTTATTAAAACTAATATCTAATCTTTTTCTAAAAATCGCATAACAACAAAGGTCAGCCTGTTATATATTTAACTATGACCAAGTATACTTAGGTAAATATTTTTTGCCTCAAAATAACAAGCTTTTGTTCGTGTAACTATAGAAAAACCAATCTCTGGAACACTGACTTTTTTGGGGTTTTGTCAGTACAAGCTGTACAAAAGCCTACAATCAGTGGGCTCCCATCTGTAGCCCTATCTCTCTCTGGCTCATCTCCAATCAAGACCAAATGGTTTCAATTGATTTCAAATACCTGAAATGTGATTTTTTATTTAATTAGGTATGAATAGACTCATTTACTTGAAGGGGAGTTACAGAGATTCCTTTAAAGTCTTCATGACACCATAAAGCCAATCTGATTTTCAGTGTGACCAATTTTTGTCCTATAGTGAGTATGGCCTTTTTGAGGGTGCTAACCTTATTTTTTATTTTTTGGTCAATAATTTCTCTAATGGCAAGAGTCAGAGAGACATTTTTTGACAGTTGATCTGTGAATGACGCAGTATGAACTTCTCTTGTTAAGGCTACAGCCGAAACCGAAAGAGATGTGGCTATAGTAATTAAAGATGTAATGCCTAAAATTAATGTAGCCACAAATCACTAATGGCGGTTTAAAAGGGAGTTAACATTATAGAAAACTTTTAGGCCATAGTCATCAAACCATGGAGTTGTTAATTTTACAGGCAGCATCAAATGAGGAGGTTGTTTTACAATCACAAACTCTTTATATGAATCAAAAAAAGAAAGACAATTAGTGAGTTTACAATTCTTACAAAAAGTTTGATATTTTTGTCTATCGAAAGAAATTATTAAAAATTTATAATCAGTGGTTATTAAAAAAGCATAAGGTGATTGCAAGAAAGTTCTAGTTTTATATACAGTCTGTCCCAGTGGGCGATGTAAAATTATGGGTTTAGTTGTTGTTAAAGTTTTGCATACATTAGGTTGTATAATTTTTTTTTTCCATTTTTCACTGACAGCATTGGGGGTACTCATCCATTAATATTCCATCTATTTATAGGCAGGTGTAAAGGCAAATATGTATTATCCCAAGGATGATTGGTACTTGTGTCCAGTTATCATTTATAATCTGCTTTTGGGTTATCGCAGCTTCAATCACTTAAAGAGATATTAATATTTGTGATGTGAATAATAACTTTAGAAGAATACATACATTCCCTCCAGTAAGGGTACACAATTTTAGAGTGTATTTTGATTCAATCATTTTTGGTTTTGGCATATGCTTGTTGAGCATAACTAACACGTAGGATACTCAGAAGGTTGGGCTAATTTTAATTTTGGGTTCAGAATCTCCAGGCATTAGTAAGATTAATGTCCACACATTGTGCAGATTTGGTTTGTCTGGTTGTGGGTTAGGGGAATCGGTTACCATTCCTTTTATCTTGGTTGGTAAGCATTTAGGAATAATGGGAACTTGTTCTGAAAGCGGGGTAGATGTGTTGGGAAGAGCAAAACAAATTGGAGCAAAACTGGAGGTACCAGAAAAAGAAAAATTATGATTTATAACTGTTTTAATTTGTGAGGAGAAAATCTGAGGACTTTCCATGAGGGGAGTATTATTAGTAAAAACTGTTGTAACCTCACTGTCCCATGTAACAGGTTGAAATATCTGGAGGACGAGGAATATATGCCTAATAAGCACTTTCTGCACTATTCTAGCTCACCTGACAAGCAAGAATTGCTAGCATAGCAACAAAAACAGTAGCAGGAGTAAGAGAAGTATTTTGAAACCGAACCAAATCCTCTGCATCACACGTCAGCACTTTTAGTTGTCCCCAAGTTGGTGGTTTGCAGGTTTTCATGGAAGCAGCGGAACGCGGTCACAGTTGTGGTACACAGTAAGGAGGTGGAGGGTGATAAGGTGGTGGAAGTGGTCGCAGTCAAGGAGGCCTCTCAAGAGCAAGACGTTTCAGTTGAGGAATGAGAGTTGTTTTTTTTTAATTTGACATCAGTTGAGCTTGGGCGGTTTGGTTCCTGTTTTAGGAAGTTAAACAGTGGTGAAGGTAGCAGACCAGACATGTCTAATTAGGCGATCTGGAACCCAGATGGGTGAAGATGAGTCCTGGGGAAAAACACAAGCATATCCTCTCTCGCATGTTAAGAGAATATCAGGTCCTTTCCACTGTCCTTTAAGGAGATCTTTCTATTTTACCATTGGATTAACAGTCTCCTCAGGATTCCAGTGTCTCATCATAGCTGAATGGCCCAAGGAGTCCAAATTGAGGTGATTAATTACAAACATGGCATGGTTTATAATATTATGGGGAGAGCTGTATTTAAATTCTCCCTCCTGTAATTTAATTATTTGATTCTTTAGAGTTTGATGAGGTCTTTCAACTATTCCCTGGCCCTGGGGATTATAAGGAATTTCTGTGGAATGAAAGATACCAAACTGAGTACAATATTGATGAAAGCCTTAGATGTATAAGCAGGAGCATTATCAGTTTTTAATTCTTTTAGAACTTTGTAAGACAGGGGATTCCAAATTGGGACTTCTTTACCATCAAATTCCCTCTCAAACATTATGGGGAAACATAAGGAAAAATCCATATCTCCCTCAATTTCTGCTCTATGTCTAGCCGCTCGTACCCCAGCAGATCTTGACCTATCCTCCATCATTGGTGGAGGATATCCATATCCCAAACATCCCCTTGGTGCTATCTGTGAATTTGATGGGACTGGAGGTCTTCTGGGGCCAGGGGACAAATTTAAATTATCTGGATATTTTTCTTTATGATACCTAGCTGCTTCTTTTTCTAAGTATTTTTCATCCTCAGGGGATAGATGACTATCATCAACAGGGGCAGTGGCTAACATTACCTGGGAAGGAACTGGGCTAATAAAGGAGTTTTTTTAAATCTGGTTTCTCTTTTAATTTTGTGGGTAATTTATCAGCTTTTTGTTGTAGATCTAAAACATCTGTAATTATATTCCATAATGTAAAAGTATCTACTGGCACTCATTCTGGACCATGGAGAGTATAGTAACATTTTAATTCCTCCCCAACCTTTGTCCATGTTGCTAAATTAATGGTGCCTTCTTCAGGGAACCAGGGGCACTGTTCTTGTACAAAATGCAAAAAACACGCAAGTTGTGTGGAGGAAAACTTAATCCCTCTTTTTAAAAAGCATATGCAAAAGAATTTTAATAAAGAGTCTTCTTTCTTTAGACTCAGTATGGCCCATAGCTTCTCAAAGTTTTGAATACTTTTCACCTATCCTTTCCTTGACTATCTCTACAGGGAGTTCTGAGCACCCCAGGTGAGGTCCTAGCCACTCTGAAAATCTCAAAGGCTGACCTTTAGGTCCCTGTTTTGGCACCACTCTCCGGAGTCCCGCTCCAGCAGGTTTAGGGTTTTCCAAAGGAAGGGCAGCATCGGTGAATGAAGAGATGGACACAGACCTGGTGTTTATGCAGCACTGCTTGATTATTGCTAACAAAGTTTTAGCATATATAGTTTTTTGGTGTATAACTTTTAAGTGATACACATGAAAAAATCTTTCTTGACATCATTTAAATTTTTCGTGACCCACCAGATTTTTTTTAAATTTTTTTACGATTAAATGGACAATCATGTGTATTTTATGTATTTATTTATGTATGTTTTATGTCTAAACAATTAAATACAATCATTTTCCTTATAACTATAAAACAACAAACTTATTATGTATTTTTTTTTTAAGGCTAAATGTATTTACAACAAACCCATTACACTATGCTTAAATATCTATGACCTTTTAAAATTAAACATAAACCCTTTATTAAAACTAATATCTAAACTTTTTCTAAAAAATCACGTAACAACAAAGGTCAACCTGTTATATATTTAACTATGGCCAAGTGTACTCAGGCAAATATTTTTTGCTGCAAAATAACAAGATTTTGTTTGTGTAACTACAGAAATACCAATCTCTGGAACAGTGACATTTTTTGGGATTTTGTCAGTACAAGCTGTACAACAAACTACAATCAGTGGGCTCCCATCTGTAGCCCTATCTCTTTCTGGCTCATCTCCAATCAAGACCGAATGGTTTCAGTTTGTTTTTAAGGAGCACAAGATATCTATAGTTTTTATCTATAATTTTTTGGCAAGGGAAGTGAGTTCCTGTTTGTACATTTGCAGGCTGAACTTCAGAGACCCTATAATGCCAGCTCCAGTTTCTTAGCATAATGTTGGGGGTTTCCCTTCAAGGGGTATAAATTTTGTCTCGTAATCTAATGGGGATTTCTGGACATGACACTACAGGACGGACTATGATTTTTCCTTCCTGTGTTTATAACCACGGGGTGAGTAGACAAAATTCCCTACAATCCTCCAGAGTCCTTTTTCTGTGGTTGTTGAGTTAACTGTAATTTCTCAGCCTCTAGGGTTTCCACCGGCAGCATGACTAAGCAAAGCAGAAGCAGTAGAACCACCACTCTCCCGGATGTGACATGCTGTCCGGGATCATCAGTCTCCTCGACCATGTCAGAAGGCAGACTTTTATGGTGGGTCCCCAACATTCTTCTTCTCCTTCTCCTCCTCCTCCTCCTCCTCCTCCTTCTTCTACAGTTTTCTCTTCTTTGTGAATTTTTGCCATTTTTGTCTTCCCAAATTAAAAAGTCTAACAGTCACTGTCTGTTTGTTCCCTCCTTTAACCATGACCCAGAAGCATTCTTCAAGAAGTAACCTAACAATCATGGGGCCCACCTCCTTTGTTTTCCATATCTGTGGAAATATTCATCTGCAATCCAATTTTTTTGAGTGCTGTTATTTCATTTCTTTTTCCCAGGTTTTTACTTCTTTTATGTAGAAGGTAAATCTGTTTTCTCTTGCTCTGTTTTTCATGGAAGCAGAAATTCTTCTTTACTCTTAGACTGTCTATTTATATGTTGTTTAAATTGGTTTATTTTAGAAGCCTATAGTTGTGTCTCGATTTATATTCTGTCTCAAAATCTGTAATTGCACTTTTTAGGACATTAGTATTTAGTGTAGCAATAAATTTGTGTTTTAGTCTTTCATCTTATTTGCTTTCTATTTATCCCATCTTTCTTTCTGCTTTTTTTCTGGTCTTCTATTGGATCTGGTTTTTTCCTAACTATGAGCTTGTTGGTGCTTTTCTTCCCTACTCCTCTCTCAGTATAAATGTATCTTTCTTTGTCTCTCTGTTTCTCTGTCTCTTTGTCTCTTTCTCTTATTTTATATATTATATCTATGTAATTTTCATAAGTATTTCCGTGTGTGTGTGTCTATATAAACACATAAATATGCATACTTTTATAGGTATTTCTAGATTTTAAAACATAAATATTTAATTTATCAAAATATTTTACTTTTCAAAGTCAAATAATATTACATCACTCACGTCTACGGAAAGACATCTATAGTGGCACACTTTTATGTCTCCTCCCACTTTTTGTGCTATTTTCAAATATGTTATTTCTACAGAAGTTATGAACCTCATAATATATTGTTTTCAGATTCACTTGAAACATTTATTTCTTAAAAATTATAAAACATTAGAAAAAATATCCAGATATTTTCATTTATCAAACTATTTGAGTAGACTTAAATTAACATATGATATCATTTTTCTTCTCTCTGAAGTACTTTTTAAGAAAACAATTCTTGTAGTGTCATTTTACTGGTGATCAATTATTGTAGGTGCTGTTCACCTGAAAAAGTCTTTATTTTACTTTTAAATATTGAAAATATTTTTTGCTGGTTAAAAATCCTTGATTACCTTTATAATTTCATTAACTTAAAAATATATATTCATTCTTATTGTTCATCTTATCTTAAATACTTAATACATAGTAACTTTTTGTTGTTTTTAACATGTTTCCCTTATTTTTTTTTTATGTATTAATGTACTGTTCTTTATATTTATTCTGCTTATCTTTGCTGAGCTTGTTGAATTTGTGGCTTTAAAATTTTCATCAAACTTGGGAATTATTTGGTTATATATTTTAAATCTATTTTTTTCTCTTCCTCACCTTTTCTTCCAGAATTTTGGTTGCATGTATGCTGATATGCCTAATATTGTCTCACAGTTCTATTTTGTTTTTTAATCTTTTGTCTATAAGTTCTACACTATTTTCTTCTGTTTTCTCTTCTCTGCTTTTATTACTTCTAATGATGGATGATTTAGGATATTTTACTTTTTATTTCTGAAAATTTCATTCTTTTAATATGACTTTCACTTCTCTCTTCATCAACAACATATTTTCTTCAGCTTTTTGAAGCTTGTAAGTATTTTAAGATGTAATATCTCTGGCTTTTAGTTCCATCATTTCTCATGATTTCTGTGTTGATTCAAATTATGTGGTATTTCTTCTATTTATTTCCTATTTACTTGGTTCATTTTTTTTTTTTTTTTTTTTTTTTTTTTTTTTTTGAGTTGGAGTCTCACTCTGTCGCCCAGACTGGAGTGCAGTGGCCGCTCCCGGCCACCGCAGCCTCAACCTGCTGGGCTCCGGCTATCCTTCCGCCTCAGCCTTCCAAGTAGCTGGAACTACAGGCGCGCGCTACCACGCCCGGCTAATTTTTTTTTTTTTGATTTATTGTAGAGATGAGGTCTCGCTTGCCCAGGCGGGTCTCGAACCCGCGGGCTCAGGCAATC
>CAUYQG010254436.1:0-16903 GCA_963574415.1 Tarsius wallacei
ATCTCTACAATAAAAATAAAAAATTAGCCGGGCGTGGTAGCACGCACCTGTAGTTCCGGCTACTTGGAACGCTGAGGTGGAAGGATCGTGGAGCCCAGCAGGTGGAGGCTGCGGTGGCTGGGAGCGTGCCACTGCACTCCAGCCTGGGCGACAGAGTGAGACTCCAACTCAAAAAAAAAAAAAAAAAAAAAAAGAAACTCCATGTAATTTACTCTGGGATTTCTGTCACTGGAATGCTTTCTTGAAGATCTGTCTATATTGTGACAATTTAATTCCCTTCAGTGATAGAGGATCTTTCTTTACTACTAACTATTATAACTGACATTCTAGGGACTTGCTTGAGAGGCAGGACTTTGTCTCCACCTTCCCTGCCGTGTTTTGTGATAAAAACTTTTGTATACATGTAAAAGATTTTTTACACACACACACACAAATAAATATATATTCATACACACATATAAATAAATGCATCTTATTTTTGATGCATTTCAGAGTAAATTACAGATGTTTATTTACTTCTCCGGAGTGTATATCAACATGCATATCATTAACTAGAGTTCAGTATTTGTTGAGATAAAATTTATATGCAATGAAATGTAAAAATCTTAACTGTACATTCACTAGTGTTGGGAAGCGCACACACTTGTGTAATTCAAACCAGTATCCAGATTTAGAATATTACCTCAGAGAGTTTCCTCATGAATTAGTTCATGCCCTGCTCTCTAGAGGCAACTACTACTTTGATTTATCTTTTCATGGACTTTTTTTTTTTTCTTTTGAGAAAGCAGGAGTTTAATTAAGACAGAAAAGCTCCTGCAGCGGGAGGGTATCTGAAAGAGGGTTGTCCTTGACTTTTCTTTTGGGTAAATCCCTAGGAGAAGGGATTGTTGGGTCATAGGGTTTGGTATATGTTTGATTTTATGAGAAACTGCCAGACATCTTTTGAAAGTGATTGTTTAATTCTGCACTCCCACAAATGATTTGTAAATGTGTAAATAGTATCTATTTGTGGTTTTAGTTTGCAAGATGTTGAGTATACTTTTCTTGTGCTTATCGGCCATTCATGTATCTTCTGTGAAGTTTTGTTCACGTTTTTTGCTCTTAAAAAAATTGGGTTGTCTTTTATTATTGAGTTGTAGGAGTTCTTTATATATCTTGGATGCCAATCCTTTGTGAGATATGTTTTGTGAATGTTTTCTTCCAGAGTACTTTTAAAGTAACGTTTATTCAATAAATACTTACTGGGCACTTGATATGTGCTGGAATACGGCAGTAAACAAAATATATAAAAACATTCCTACCCTTTTGGAATCTACCCTGCTAGTGTTGAGAGTCATATAATAGAAATAAATACAATACACAGTGTTTCAAATGGTGGTCACTGCTATAGAGAAAACTAAGGCAGATAAGGGAGAAAGGGAGTGCCTGGTGGAGTAGGGTTATATAATGCTTTTTAATAGGGAGTCAGAAAAGACCTCACTTGAGAAAGTGACATTTGAACATAGATCTGAAGGAGGTGTGAGAATAAGCAATGCTGATATCCTGGGGAAGAGATATCTAGCTTGGGAGAAGAACAGATATTCTATATGTCCAAAAAACAGCAGGGACACCAGTTGTGTCTAGAGCCAAGTAAACAGCAGAGAAGCAGGAAATGAGGTCAGAGAGAGAGTGGACAGGCCAGGCTGTATATAATTTTATTGGCTATTTTAAGTGTTGAGCCTTTTAATCCGATAGGGAGAGGGATCCACTGAGGGTTTTTAAGCAGAATGAAAGAAATGATCTGATGTACATATTCATTTCAGTTATTTTATTTTTCAGTTCTAGAATATCCATTTGACTTTCTTTTTTATATTTTACAATTCTCTGGTGAAATTTTTCATCTGCTGTCTCCATCATCTCTTTTTTTGGAGCATGTTAATTATAATGATTTTTAAGTTGTTTGCTGCTTCCATTATCTGGATCACATTTATCTGCCAGTTTGTTTTCTTGGTTTTTGGTGTAGTATTAATCTCTAGGTATACATAGCATTGTGTATACAAATTGGAGATTCTTTTCCTCTGCTAGGCAGTTAGAGGGTGGGTGAAATCAAGATTGGGTTGTGTAGTTTTGGTAAATCTCAGATTCCCTCCGGTTTGCCTGGCTTCTGGGCCTCTCGCTCTTTAGGACTTCCAACTGAGCCCCTGGTATGTTCACTGAGGCTCCTTTGCTCTTGGGTCCTGAACTTGGATACATGTATCTTTAATGCAGCCGATTGCTAAAAACACTGCTCTACTTTTCAGAGGCTTTCTGCTTATGATTCTTAGCCTGCTGTCATATGCAGATTTAGAATTCAGTAAATAGATTAAGGAGATCTTTCTACATCTCTCTCTTGTAATTCAGATCTTGGATTCTTAAGTTCCCAATTATGTCTCATTAGCTCCCTAGTACAGCCAAAAGCTGTGCTGGTTTCTTTGTCATCAAGCAGTGACTTTCTGCATAGGGGAACGCTGATCCTCTGCATCCTGCCCTGTGCTCAGAACTGGCAAATATCCCCGTAGGGGAAAAGCATCTTCGGAATGGCAGCTTACCTCTCTGAAATTTCCTCCTCACTGGAATACGGTTTCCTCTTCTCCTTGTTGCTTCAGTGGCTCTCAAGTGCCTTAAAACATTTTTAAAAATTATCTGTTCCTTCTAGTTATTCTTGTCTACGGCGTTGATAAGTGCCATGCTGCTTCATTATACTCAGAAAAGACGTCTAACTTAAATTGTAAAAGCTCCTCTGTCTGTTTTGTTGGAATAGACTTTTGTGCAGTAAAGGTTGAAGGCAGGGAGATCAGTAAGGAGGCTTCCTCATTGATCCATGAGATGATGGCTTGGGTCAGGGTGGTAGCAGCAAAGAGGGAGAACTGGTTGGATTCTGGATATATTTTGAAAATAGAGTTTGCTGATTGCATTTGGAGTTTAAGAGAGGGGGGAATCAGTTATGTGATTCCCAAGGTTTTTGGCCCAAGAAATTAGAAGGATAGAGTTGTCATTTACGAGATGAGGAAGTCTGCAGGAAGGACAGGTTTGGGTGGGATGATGGTAGTGGTGAATTAGGAGTTCTGTTTTTGAGATGCCTGTTAGATATCCATGTGGAAAGGCCAAGTGGGCAATTGTATATTTGGGTTTGGAGTTCAAGGAAAAGCTCTGGGTTGGAGATACAAATTTGGGAATCACCAGTGTGTAGAACCCACTGTTATACTAACAATGGGATTAGAACCTGGAGGGAAAAGGTACATTGGAGGAAATTCCTTTTTTTAAAAATTTTTTGAGTTGGAGTCTCACTCTGTCACCCAGGCTGGAGTGCAGTGGCATGCTCACGGCCACCAATGCCTCGACCTGCTGGGCTCAGGCGATTGTTCCACTTCAGCTTTCCAAGTAGCTGGAACTACAGGTGCACGCCATGTCTGGCTAATTTTTTGGTTTATTGTAGAGATGAGGTCTCACTACGTTGCCCAGGCTGATCTTGAACCCCTGGGCTCAGACAGTCCTCTCACCTTTGCCTCCCAAAGTGCTGGGATTACAGGCATGAGCCACCACGCCTGGCTGAAATTACTTTTCTTTTTGTTTGAGTTGGTGTCTCACTCTGTTGCCCAGGCTGGAGTGCATTGGCACGCTTATGGCCACTGCAGCCTCAACCTGCAGAGCTCAGGTGATCCTTATGCCTCAGCCTTCCAAGAAGCTGGAAAAGCAGGCATGTGCTACCATACTTGGCTGATTTTTTTATTTATTATAGAGGTGAGGTCTCACCAAGTTGCCCAGGCTGGTCTCAAACTCCTGAGCTCAGGCAATCCTCTCGCCTTGGCCTCCCAAAGTGTTGGGATTACAGGCGTGAGCCACCGTGCCCAGCTATTAAAATGAACTTTTTATTTTAGAATTTTAGATTTGCAGAAAAGTGCAAAGATGGTATAGTTTCCATATGCCTTTGCCCATTTCTCCTTAATGTTAAGTCTTAGTTAACCATGGCGCATTTATCAAAGCTGAAATACTAACATTATACATAGTACAGTACCATGAACTAAACTCCAAATTTCATTTGCATTTCACCAGTTTGAAATAACGAATTGTAATGTAAGATGGAGGTTTATGAATCTTCCATATATGTTTTTGACTGTCTTCTCCTCTCCCTTTGCAGAACTAATGGCTGAAGGATAAATCAACATGGCAACTATGGTTCCACCAGTGAAACTGAAATGGCTTGAACACCTGAACAGCTCCTGGATTACAGAGGACAGTGAATCTATTGCTACAAGAGAGGGAGTTGCAGTTCTGTATTCTAAACTGGTTAGCAATAAGGAAGTAGTACCTTTGCCCCAACAAGTTTTATGCCTCAAGGGACCACAGTTGCCAGACTTTGAACGTGAGTCTCTTTCTAGTGATGAACAGGACCACTATTTGGATGCCCTTCTTAGCAGCCAGCTAGCACTAGCAAAGATGGTATGTTCAGATTCCCCATTTGCTGGGGCACTTCGGAAACGACTGCTTGTACTCCAGCGTGTCTTTTATGCACTTTCTAATAAATACCATGACAAAGGCAAAGTGAAACAGCAGCAGCATTCTCCGGAGAGCAACTCTGGTTCAGCAGATGTCCATTCTGTTAGTGAACGTCCCCGCTCAAGCACTGATGCACTTATAGAAATGGGTGTTCGAACTGGTCTAAGTTTATTATTTGCACTTCTAAGACAAAGTTGGATGATGCCGGTGTCTGGACCTGGTCTCAGTCTTTGCAATGATGTTATTCATACTGCAATTGAAGTTGTGAGCTCTTTGCCACCATTATCACTAGCAAATGAAAGCAAGATTCCTCCCATGGGCTTGGACTGCTTATCACAAGTAACAACGTTTCTTAAAGGAGTAACGATTCCTAATTCTGGGGCAGACACTTTAGGTCGCAGGTTAGCTTCTGAGTTGCTGCTTGGTTTAGCAGCGCAGCGAGGCTCTTTGCGGTATCTTCTTGAATGGATAGAAATGGCTTTGGGGGCTTCAGCAGTTGTAAATACCATGGAGAAAAGCAAACTACTCTCAAGTCAAGAAGGAATGATCAGCTTTGACTGCTTTATGACTATATTAATGCAGATGAGGCGTTCTTTGGTATGTACTATATATCTGAACTTTAAAATTCATAACTAACAATTTTTGGAAAAGTCAACCCAGCTTTTCATGGATCGATGGTAACAGTGAATAGCTTGAGGCTTCTTCTAGAGATTATTAGGTTCACTAAATATTTTATATACTTTGAAGAAACTTTTGGACATGTAGATATATAGAGACAGGCTAGTTGGCACAGTGTTAAGACCACTGGATAAGGAGTCAGGTTTGTAGTTTTAGTTTTATGGCTTCTTATGTGAACAAGGGAAATTCATCTAAACTTCTTTGTGTTTTAATAAACTCACATATAAAATAAGGAGTTTTAGCTAGTGAATGTGGAGGTCTTTTGAAAAAAAAAACTCTATTTTCATCCTTCCCCAATTTTTTTTTCTTTTTTTTCTTTTTTTTAGACAGGATCTCACTCTGTTACTCAGGCTGAAGTGCAGTGGCATGATCATAAATTACTGCAGTCTTGGCCTCTTGGGGTCAAAGTGATCCTGCCATCTCAACCTCTTGAATATCTAGGACTACAGGTGCATGCCACCATGCTGGCTAATTTTTTTTCTTTTTTGTAGAGATAAAGTCTAGCTATGTTGTCTAGGCTAGTTTCGAACTCCTGGTCTCAAGTGATCCTCTGCCTCAGCCTCCCAAAGTTTTGGGATTGTAGACATAAGCCATTGTGCCAGGCCCCTTCCCAATTTTTATTTAGCATTTACTATATGCCAAGTACTATTCTAGGCCCTGGGGATACAGTTTCTGCCCCCATGGAGCTAACAGCCTAGTAGATAAGTCAGACAATAAATACACAATTTCAGGTGTGAGAAGTTCTAAGAAGAAAAGAGGAAAAGGGAATAGAGAGTGATGAGGGAACAGAGTGATAGGCTCCGGGAAGAGATGAGGAGGTGAAAGATGTGCAATTTTAGTTGATGTGGCCAGGGAGGGGCTCTCTGAGTTGTGACTTAAGGGCAGAGGCCTGAATGAAGGGAAGTGATAAGAGAAGCAAAGATCTGTGAAGAAATTAATCCTCATCTGTGAGGAAATTAATCATTTGATTATCATAAACTTGGGTACCATATTAAAAGAATAAATAATATAGTATAGTATGATCAGTTTTAAGAATTTGTAAAACTGAAATGTAATGCCTTTGAAAACCAAGATTCAACATTCAAATGTTAAAATGCAAATTTAGAATGCTAAGACTTAAGCACTTGTAAGTTGACTTAAATTTATTTATTTATTTTAGAGATGAAGTCTTACCAAGTTGACCAGGCTGGTCTTGAACTTGGGTTCAGGCAATTCTCTCGCCTTGACCTCCCAAAGTGCTGGGATTACAGGCGTGAGCCACTGGCCCTGCTCTGACTTAATTTTAATTAGGTTACATTGATCAGTTTTTTTGGTGTCCTTTGTTACCAAATGTCAATTACTTTATTTAGGTAAAGTACTTAACAATACCACTTGTAAGTTATATATGTGTATTTCTAACCTTTTTTCCCCTTCCTGAAACAAGTGGAAAGCCTTTGGACAGGAATGTTTTATTAAAAAGCAATTTTGTTGAGTATATTTTCAAACCGGGGTGTTTAAGTTTTCACCTAGCTTAATTTTTGCATTTGTGAACTGAATGGTGAATATTGGGTCATTTTTTACAGTTTTATCATAGGTAAGTACTTGGAGATTTTAGATCATAAAATCTATGAAAATTTGAATGTTTTACTATTACATAAAAAGAAGATAAGAAAAACCTGCAGTGCTTTGTTTGGGATATGGAATGCTGACATGGGTCCTATGAGGTGAAGACCTAGAGCCCAGGGATGCAGTGATAGAAGTAAGGAAGGCTTAGGCAACAGATGTGAGAGGAAATTAGATCTCTGTGCTTTCTTATTTTGTATTTAAATCTTCTCGGTTGCACACAGTTTTCTAATTTTGTTTTCTGATTTGTAATACTTTCTGGTAACATCCTCTTATGTTATGCTGCTTTCCAGTGTGTAATGTCATTTAATGACCTAAAATAATGTGTCTCTTCATGAACACATGTTAATATTTCTGTGAGAAGTCATTTAATTTTTTATTTCATGGGCTATTTTGCATTGCCTTTGTTACAAAAAATATTTAACTATTGCACAGTATAGTTTTATGATTACATGCTTGCCCATGGTGTATTTACTTCCTGAACAGGATGCTAATTACTTAGAGGCCTCTTTTTCATCTTGCCTGCTAAGGCTTTAGCCTACAATACTTCCACTTAGTGGGAAGGGGGTCCCCAGGAAACTAGACTCCTTTTCTCAGTAGCTGTTTAGCCTCATTGTCTAGGCTTATATGCATATTTGTTAACTGACTGGACAGTTTAAATATTTTTCTTTCTTTAATCACCAGCTACCCTAATTGACTGATAGTTTAAATCAGCTCTACAAGCTTAAGAAATCTTTACAGTAAATATATTTATCAACATATATATTGTGTTTTATCTTTGATTAACCTATAATATCCCATACCATTCTTTTTTGGACTTTTTTCATTTACTGTTACACAATATCTGGACTAAGGAAGAAGAGAACTAACCTTTGTTGAGTGCCTGCCACCTGCTAGGTCTTTTCTCATTTAATTATCACATTAATCTGTGAGGTAGATAATATTCACCCCATCCTAAAGATGAAGCAACTGTGGTAATTAGCTTAGATTTACACATCTACTGAGCAAAAGAGCTGGAAATAGAACATGTGTTCCTGATTTAGGCACTTTATAGGCTAGGCCTTGTGTTAAGTAATTTTTACAACCCTAAACTGTCTGCATAGCATATTGTTTTTCTGACTATTATAGCAATTTTTAACCTGTTTGTGTTAAATTGATTTTTTTTCTTGAAGGTCTATCTTAAAATAGATCTAAAATATAATACATTTGTTTTAATGCTGGGTTTCCAGTTTTTCTCCACTTGTCCCCTCATTCCTGGACAAAATACCAAATACTCCTTGTCAAGGGTGCTTCCCTCTTTCCCCTTCAAGGCAATACCCCATAACAGGGGCCCTCAGTCTCTGTCCATGGCCTCTTAGGAACCAGGCCACACAGCAGGAGGTGAGCGGCAGGCAAGGGAGGGAAGCTCCATCTGTACTTCTGAATTTACAGCTACTCCTCATCGCTTGCATTACTGTATGAGCTCCGTCTTCAGTCAGATCAGCAGTGGCATTAGATTCTCATAGGAGCATTAACTCTATTGTGAACTGCACATGCAAGGGGTCTTGGTTGTATGCTCCTTATGAGAATCTAATGCCTGATGATCTGAGGTGGAACTGAGGCAGTGATGCTAGCGATGGGGAATGCCTGCAAATACAGATTTTCATTAGTGGTGAGGTTTGACTGCACAGAGACCATAATCAATCTATTGTTTGCAGATGCATACCAAAAGAATAATTTTATAATGATAATTATCTCATTATGTATCACAATGTAATAATAATAGAAATAAAATGCACAGTACATGTTATATGCCTGAAGCCATTTCCCCCATCCGTGGAAAAATTGCCTTCCACAAAACCAGTCTCTGATGCCAAAAAGGATGGTGGGCCACTGCCCTATAATAGAGCTCCTCATTGGGATAAGTGCCTCAGACAACTAGACTGCTTTCCTCAGAATTCTGGATCTAAACTGGGGAAGAATTGTATGTGTTTGATTTAGTCTGGTTCTCTCAGAATCACCTCAGATTGGTTTTAGGGGAAATAAATGGTTATTAAACTGAATTTTATAATTGTTATTTCTCCTTGCACAGTAAGTGATAGAGTCTGATGCTCTTGGTCTTCAGAACCTGTTTCTTACACATTATTATTGTATGAGAGTTCAGGAAATTTATAGAACCTTTCCTTGTATACTAAACTGTAACCTGACCCTTATCCTCTCTTTCATATGTTTCTCTACCCCTGAATAACTGGGACAGAACTTATCTCCAAGCTAGAAGTTAGAAGTAGAGAAACACATAACCATCTATTGGATAACTGGCTCTCAAAGCCTAACGAAAATAAACTTTATTTGTAAATTGTATTTACTTGTGTGATTCTTAATTTCTGCTACCCACACACATGTAATTAATTGTGTCTGGTGGAAGTACACAAAATGCTCATTAACTTATATTTAAGAACAGGGAAATAATGTCAGTCTACATCTTCAAATTCTAAAAAAATAACCATTTTTGTTCCCCTAGGTGTTTACTTTATGCCTCTAGGCTTTGTAGCTTTGTAGCATCTGTATCTATAAGACAGTCCACAGTGCAATGAAAGAGGGGTGCAAAGACATTTCAAATTAATGAGAATGGACTGAAGTAGAGCTCTTTCTTGTAAAAACTTTATTGTGTTATGAAACTTAAATGTCTAAGCTGGGCATGGTGGCTCATGCCTGTAATCCCAGCACTTTGTGAGGCCGAGGCCAGAGAATTGCCTGAACCCAGGGATTTGAGACCAGCCTGGGCAATGTGACGAGACCTCGTCTCTACAATAAATCAAAAAACAGCCGAGCGTGGTGGCGCATGCCTGTAGTTCAGCTACTTGGAAGGCCGAGGCAGAAGCATCACCTGAGCCTGGTAGGTCAAGGCTGCAGTGGCTGTGAGCGTGCCACTGTACTTCAGCCTGGATGACAGTGAGACTCTGACTCGAAAATAAAAGAAATAAAGAAAAAATAAATTTTGTTTGCTTTATATAAAATACTTATATTTATTTATTTTGAGTGGAGGTGGGATGACGCAGGAAGAGGCCTGGAGGGGAAGAGGCAGAAAATGTCTTATGGAGGAAGGGTGTCTGAAGTTGGTTAAAAAGTAGGAGGAATTGGCCTGCAAACATGAGGTATATGAGTGGGGGAGCTGGAGAAGCTTTCAGATAGGAGTACCAAAATTGACAAAGCGACCAAAGAATGAGAGAGCAAGCCCTTGGATGGATGGATTGGAATGGGATGAGATGAGACTGCAGGCTAGGCAGAGTGCTGTACCCCATGCTGTGGGGGTTGGGAATTTGATCCCATAGACAGTGGGGAGTCACTGAAGCAATTTTGAGTGAAACCAGATAGCCAGATACTCCATCCAGTGTCCTTGTCTGAGTGTCTTAGACAAATGTGGAAAAAAAGTTATCTTATTTTTTGGAAGGTAGATGTTTAAGAGGAAGGTAACTAAATAAAGGCCTGTGAAACCACAACTTTGTTATTTTAATTTCCACTTTAAACTGGGTGCGGTGGTTTACGCCTGTAATCCCAGCACTTTGGGAGGCTGGGGTGAGAGGATTGCCTGAGCCCCGGGGTTCAAGACCAGCCTGGGCAGCTTGGCAAGATCTCATCTATACAACAACTCAGAAAAGAAGCCAGGTGTGGTAGCACGTGTCTGTAGTTCCAGCTACTTGGAAGGCTGAGGCAGAAGCATCACCTGAGCCCAGCGGGTCAAGACTGCAGTGGCCATGAGCGTACCTCTGTACTCCAGCCTGGGCGACAGAGTGAGACTATATTATATATATTATTATATATTATAATAATAATATTATTATATATATTATTATTATAAAAGAAGCCAGATGTGGTAATAATAATATAATAATAATAATATTATTATTATTATTATTTCCACTTTATTTTTGGACCACTGAACTTCCTATTGTATATTAAAAACATATGATGTTATGCATCTAATGGGCTATGTTTTTCAAATTTTAATTTATTTAAAAATACCCAGTGTTAGCCCTGTTTTTTATTATTATCTTTACAAAGCACGGTAGGAATTCTGTGTAGAACGGATTTTAGAGGTGTCTTTAATCCTAACTGACCAAAGCTAGAGTAGTCTCATCCTTAACTATTGATTTTTTTGGGGGGGGGGGAGAGAAAAGAAATCAGTGACAGTTATTACAGTGTTTGTGGGATGCTTTATTGGTTTGGTATTTTTAAATTTAGCAAAGAATTATTCTTTTTCAATGTATGTAATTCAAAATAATGACTATTAATTGCTATCAGTTTTGAAATCTTACTATGTATGAGGAACTGTGCTAAGCAGGTTTTACACATAATGTCAGTAAATTAAGTGTAACAGCCCTCAGTGTTATAGGCATTATTCCTGTATCAAGATGAGGAACCTTACCCTTCAGTCACAGAGTCAGTAATTGATGGAGATTAGAGTTAAACCCAGGTCTGTCACTGGAAATTTTTTGCTGTTTTCAACATTTTTCTCCATCCTGTAGAAAGGAAGGATCGTGATGGCTCTGGTGCCAGCTCCTAGTACAGCAGTCTGCTTTTGGTTTGGTGATAACTAGAGGTGGCCTTTAAATAATGGAGTCACAGATCACTATTGTGTTTTCCCCAGAAATGTTTCATGGCTAAATAGGGAATTTGGAGTGGTTGTGTTAAAGTATTTGCTAGTATAGCAACATATTGTATGTCTAGGGACTAGTTATTTTTGAACACTTAGCTTCTGGTATTATTTCATACCTACAAGTCTGGACCCTAAAGCTTTACTACACACAATTTGAGCCTCAGACAACAGCATTGACATCACTCGAGACTTGTTAGAAATGCAGGATCTCAGGTCCCATCTATACTTTACTGAGTCAGAATCTGTATTTTAATAAGATCACTAGGTAACTCATGTCCTCATGTACAATTGAGATGCACCACCTAAAACAATTGAAAAGAAAAACTGAGTTGTCAGCAGCAGATTAGCATGAGATGACCCAGCAATAAAAGAAGGAGCCAAACAAAGTCAAAGATCTAAAGATGGTGAGCCATGTGCTGTGATTGGAAGACTGTTTATTGAAATCTGAGAAGTGCAAAATTAGTAACAGAAGAGAATAATTAAGAATAGCAATTAGTGATAGGATGTGGGAATAACAGACCATGACAACAGAAAGCTGTACATTGTAAATTTATAAAGACCGTAGAGAAAAGGAAAAGAAAACTATCTGTAAAGAAACTGAAGATTGAGCTTCTCACCGGCTTTGTTAGGTGAGGAGAGTGGTGTGAAAGGTCAGTCATTCAAGTGAACTTCATTATGGTGGATTTTGAAGGCAGTGGTGGAACTTGTCCGATGACAAAAGTTCTGTTACATAGTACCTCACTATTTGGAGAATTCTCCGAAGTGATTCATATTTGAGAGTCCGAATTTTTGCTGTTTTTGTTTAGATGTATTGTTTATTGGGTATCTGACCAGTAGGTATAAGTGGATGAAAATGTCACCATTGCTTTTTTTACTTGGTAGAATAGAAAGAGGAGCATATGAATATATAGAACAACTTTTTAAAAACCTGTAATGTTGGAGTGAACCCATAATTTAAGTAAGACTCTTGGTATGTTCTTTTTTTTTTTTTTTTTTTTTCTTTTGAGTTGGAGTCTCACTCCGTCGCCCAGACTAGAGTGCAGTGGCCGCTCCCAGCCGCTGCAGCCTCGACCTGCTGGGCTCCAGCGATCCTTTCGCCTCAGCCTCCCGAGTAGCCAGAATTACGGGCATGCGCTACCATGCCCGGCTGATTTTTTTGATTTATTGTAGAGATGAGGTCTCGCCAAGTTGCCCAGGCGGGTCTCGAACCCGCGGGCTCAGGCAATCCACTCACCTCAGCCTCCCAAAGCGTGGGATTACAGGCTGAGACACCAAGCCCAGCTGGTATGTTCTTTTAAATGTAGTTTCTGTGGCATTATTGGGTCTTTCCCACTTTTCAAAGAAGCTCTCCAGTAATGTTTGTTATTTGCTTATTTTGGCTAGGGCTGGCCTGTGGGCTTACCAAAACAGTGGCTGAGATGAGTGTGGAGTATAGGAAAGATGTGTGGATGGAAGTGGTAAATGAAATAATGGGCAGGCCACTTTTGGACTAAAATAAGTGTCAGATTCTGACTTAAAGCCGGTCACCAGATACAGTTGTGCAATTGAAGTGTATCAACACACTTGCCACTCACTGATAGGATTTTGATATGAGTCTCAAGCAAATTATTTATTAGGGTCTCTGAGCAGTCAAGCCTCACTGCTGATGTTAATCTGTGTTTGCAGCCACTCCCCAGCAGTAGCATCACCGCTACAGCTCCACTTCAGATCATCAGGCATTAGACTCTCATAAGGAGTGCCCAACCTAGATCCTTTGCATGCACAGTTCACAGTAAGATTCCTGCTCCTATAAGAATCTAATGCCACCACTGATGTGTTAGGAGGCAGAGCTCAGGTGGTTATGTGAGCAGTGGGGAGCGGCTGTAAATAGAGATGCAGCTTTGCTCTCCCTGCCGCTTACCTCCTGCTGTGCGACCTGATTCCTAACAGGCCATGGATTAGTACTGGTTGGGGACTCTTGGTCTAGAATATAAATATCTTTATTATATAGTATCCTTTGTAATAAAGGATTGGTAAGTTATAGAAATAACTTGACATTTGTGGCCTAAAGATTTAAGGTTATGGAAATTTGAGGGGCAGTGGATATATTAGTTTTTTATGTATCATTTTTTATTGAGATAATGATTTCTCCCATTGGGTTTTACTGTGGTGAGGGGGTAGTAAGTTCCAGAGAGGTGCTGTGATTTCTCAGCTGTGCTAGGAAAAAAGGTGAACTGACTTCTCGGGACCATGTTGTGTTGAAACTAAGAAGGGTGGGTCATGACTCAGGCTGGCTATATTCTGCCAGGTGAGGAGCAGGTGGATAATGTAGCCCCAGGGGAATAGAATATTTCCTGACACCACATTTGCTGGATATTGATTACCTAAAGAGTATGTAACTGGCAACATTCTGCCTCCTTGACCATTCTGGAGCCTTGTGACCCTTGGAATAAATCACTTTTTAATAAGGTAATCAGTGAAGGATTGGCACTTAGCATTTGATTTAATCACCAGTTCTTTTATAACACTTCTATGCAAAAGTTTCATGACCTAATGTTAGGATTTGGTCTTAATGCACATAATCATATAGACAGTTCTTCAAATAGATGTTTTTATAGACTATTTAAGTGATTTTAATGCGTATGTCTCTCTCCTTTCCATACTGTATCCCACAATGTTTTAATTATAGGGTTCATCTGCTGATAGGAGTCAGTGGAGAGAACCAACTAGAACATCTGATGGCTTGTGCTCGCTCTATGAGGCAGCATTATGTCTCTTTGAAGAGGTATGTAATAATCATCATGGCTTTTGGATTAAAAATTACTTTATCTTAAAATGCTATGGCACATATTTATCCCTTAAAAATAATCTATTTTCTCTGTAAAGGCTACAAAAGAAAGTAGCACCAGTGATTGCTTCTAGAGAGTAGAACTGCTGGGGTATCCGGGGTGAGAGTAGGGTGAGAAGAAGACATACTTTCCACTGTATACCCTTTTATTCATTTTGAATCATGTGCTAGTAACTTTAATTAAAACATTTTGTTTTTAATTAAGTAAGACAGATACAGGAAGACATACAAACAAACAGATGTATGGCTTAATGAATTATTATAAAATAAATACCCTTCTAATCTTTACTCAGGTAAAGTAATAGAGTTTTGTCAGCCACTGCAGAAGCCCTTTCAAGTCCTGGTCATAATCCCTTTTCTCCCCAAAGTAACCACTATTCTGATTTTTAGAGTAATCACTTCCTTGCATTTATAGTTGTGTTACCCAGATGTGCATCTCTAGACACTATACTTCAGTCTTGCCCATTAAAAAAAAGTAGTCTTTTTTTTTTTTTTTAAAGTTGAAATCTCACTCTGTTGTCCAGGCTGGAGTGCAATGGCACGCTCACGGCTACTGCAGCCTCCATCTGCTGGGCTCAGGCAGTCCTTCCACCTCAGCCTTCCAAGTAGCTGGAACCACAGGCGTGTGCCACCACATCCAGCTAATTTTTTTATTTACTGTAGACACGAGATCTTGCCAAGTTGCCCAGGCTGGTCTCAAATCTCTGGACTCAGGCAATCCTCTTGCCTCTGCCTCCCAAAGTACTCGTTTTACAGGTGTGAGTGGTGGTACCTGGCTAGTAAATTCTTTTTAATCTTTTAGTCTACTGGCTCTCCCTCCATTTTTTTCTCTTTACTGTATTTGTTCAGGAACTGAGGGTTTTTAGGCTGTAGAATTTTCCACAACCTGGGTTTTGCTGGTTGGTTAATACTGATGCAGTGGAGTATGTTTCTCTATCCTCTGTATTTCCTGTAAATGGGCCACTGGATCTGGAGACTTTATCAGTCTCATGTTTGATCCTTTGGCAAGACTGCATATGTGGTATATGTTCATTCATCAGGTTTCATCTGGTTGTCTCCCCTTGATGTTTAATGTCTTGATTTATTACTTCATTTGTGGTTGGCTGCAAAATGTGATATGCTAATTCTATTGTTTCCTTTCAATTTATTCGTTGGAATGTTTTCATGAAGAGATACTTCCCCTATTGACTGTTTGATTACTCTGCTATAGTTCATTTAGGAAAGGCAGAATAAATGCTTGATTCTCCCCTCTTGCTTTTTATTTACTAGTTTCCAGTTTAATTAGTTGGCCCCTTATCATCCTCCAAACTTGGCCAATTAACTTCATTTAAAAAATATCATTAATGAACCCATAAATTTAAACTTATTGTAGTTTTAGTCCATTGAAGAATTATCTGTAGTGAGGTCATATTTTCATCTTTGACTAATAATCTTTTCAAAGTGATGATCTCTTCAGAGTGGTTCCTAAGTTCTTTTGATTTACTCAAGTCCTAATGGTCTTAGATAGCTTCCTTGATCCTGGCTGATGTTATACATGTCTTGCCCCAGATCTAGAATCAACTAACTTGTTTTCTTGCATTGGATCAAGGTGCTAGAGTTGCTTTCTGTTACTGAGTTGGTCGTATTGTTTCTAGGCTTTTATAGTAGACAGAGTGAGGGTTTGTGTGTGTGTGTGTCTTTGTGTGTATTTAAAGCTAAAATGCTGAGCATTTATCATAATACCATAAGAAAGGGATTGGCAGTAGTGGGATACCATGGGGGGGGGTTGGCACACAACATCAATAAGGGTACCCACACTTTACCTGTATGATGGCCATGTATGTACCTAACCCTCATTTGTACCCCACATTTTAAAAATAAAATAGTTTTTAAAAGTTAAAATTAAAATAAAATAAAGCTAAAATGCCTAATGAGTGTATACTGATACTTTTAAATTCAGGACTATAGAGTTTTTTTTTTAAGCTTCTAAACTGAGTTGCTGATTTTCAAGGATATAGGGATGATAGAATTAAAATATTCCATCATTACTCATTTGTTTTAATCACATGTTAACACGCATACACACAAAGAACAGTCCTAAAATAACAAGACAAATACTACTAAATATTAATTTATGTATGCTCTCTCTGTTTTGTCATAATTGTATCATATCTATATAGTCAGGACGTATAGTCATTACACGTTCTCTGCCTTTTTTTTTTTTTTTTTTTTGAGTTGGAGTCTCACTCTGTCACCCAGACTGCAATGCAGTGGCCACTCCCAGCCACTGCACAGCCTCGACCTGCTGGGCTCCGACGATCCTTCCGCCTCAGCCTTCCAAGTAGCTGGAACTACAGGCGCGCGCTACCATGCCCAGCTAATTTTTGATTTATTGTAGAGATGAGGTCTCACCAAGTTGCCCGGGTGGGTCTCGAACCCATGGGCTCAGGCAATCCACTCACTTCAGCCTCCCCAAGAAATACATGTTTTTTAAATTAACACATTGCATAATAAGATCTAGTGACAGGTCTAATAATGTCTATAATTTTGAAGCCCTGATGAGCATGAATGATATTCTGAGTGACCTGCAATACCTGTAAAAAGGCGTGAAAGCATCCGTGATATCTAGAACTGCACTATCAAGACTGCTAAAGTCACAGGCACTG
>CAUYQG010254438.1:0-10063 GCA_963574415.1 Tarsius wallacei
CGCCTGTAGTTCCAGCTACTTGGAAGGCTGAGGCGGAAGGATCGCCGGAGCCCAGCAGGTCGAGGCTGCGGTGGCCGGGAGTGGCCACTGCACTCCAGTCTGGGTGACAGAGTGAGACTCCAACTCAAAAAAAAAAAGAAATGAGAGCTGAGCCTGCTGAGGCCACTTCTCTGGTGAGGTCAGAAAAGTCGGACACCTGCAGACGGCCATTTCTGGAAACCCTTACCCAGAGGTGATGAAAAGGGCAGTACTTGTAAAAGGCTGGAAGCCAGGTGCGGTGGCTCACATATGTAATCCCAGCACTTTGGGAGGTGGAGGCAAGAGGATTGCCTGAGCCTCATGGGTTCGACACCACCCTGGCAAGGAATTCAAGACCAGCCTGGGCAACAACATAGTGAGACCCCTTCCCCACCTTTGAGAGGCGATTCACATCTATCATCCTAGCTATTCAGGAGGCTGAGTTGGGAGGACCCCTTGAGCCCGGGAGTTTGAGGCTGCAGTGAGCTACGATCGTGCCACTGTACTCCAGCCTGGGGACAGAGCGAGAGCCTGCCTCAAAATAATATAAACACATCTCTCCAGAATCCGCCCCGTCTGCCCGCTCCGGTCGCTGGCCTGGCTTTCCGAGGCCGCCTCCTCTCCCATCTCCTGCCTTCCTCCCTCGTCCCTATTGTCCAGATTCCACGCAGCAGCCAGCAGGATCCTGTTCAAAACTTAGTCGCGTCATGTCCCTCTTCTGTCCAGACCTGTCCACTTTTTACTCAGTGGAAAAGCCAAAGTCCTCGAAGGCTCCACATGACTGTCCCCTGCCGCCATCTTCCTCTCCCACGCCTCTTCACCTCCATCCCTCTGCGGCAGCCATACTGGCCCTTTCCTCTTTCTCAAGTATCCCAGGCACACTCTTGCCTCAGGGCCTTTGCACTGGCCATGCCCTCTGCCTGGAACTCTCTTCTCCTAGGCATATGCAAGGGTCACTCCCCTACCTCCTCCAAGTCCTCATGCAGACGTCACCTTCTCAATGAAGCCCACCTTGACCACCCTCTTAACACCGCTCTTCACTTCCTTTTCTTTTTCTTTCTATTTTTTTCTTTTTTTTTTTTTTGAGTAGGCGTTTCACTGTGTCACCCAGGCTAGAGTTCAGAGGCACAATCACAGCTCATTGCAGCCTCAACCTTCTGGACTCATTTGCTCCTTCCACCTCAGCCTCCCGAGTAGCTGGGACTACAGGTGCACACCCCCACGCCTGGCTAGTTTTAAAAATTTTTTTGTAGAGATGAAGTCTCACTATGCTGCCCAGGCTGGTCTTGAACTCCTGACCTGAAGCGATCCTCCCACCTCGGGAATGCTGGGATTGCAGGTGCTAGCCACCTCACCCCGCCTCCTACTTCCTTTTCTGTGGCACTCATTGCCTTTTAACTTCCTGTCTCCTTGACCTCCAGAACCAGAAGAGGAATTCCGAGGGCTCCCCTTGCAGTGCCCAAGATGGAAGCTGGCTATTTGCACATCTCTCTTGTTCCCTCCAGAAGCTTCCAGAAGATTTTAGGTAATCTAGAAAGGTGGCCCTACCCTTTCCCCACTTTTTCTATTGGCAAGTTTGTATGTTTTGTTCGTCACTGCATTCCCGGAGTCTTGAGCTGTGCCTGGCGCACACGCAAGAGGATTCTCGATGAATATTTGCGGAATGACCAAGAGATAAGGAGGACTATCCCTGGGTAGAGGGATTCTGGGCTGGCTGGCTTTTTTTTTTTTTTTTTTTGAGTCTCTCACTCTGTTGCCCAGGCTGGAGTACAGTGGCATGCATGCTCATGGTCATCGCAGCCTCGACCTGCTGGGCTCAGGTGATCCTTCCGCCTCAGTCTTCCAAGTAGCTAGAACTACAGGTATGCGCCACCACGCCCGGCTAATTTTTTGATTTATTGTAGAGATGAGGTCTCGCCAAGTTGCCCAGGTGGTCTCGAACCCGTGGGCTCAGACAATCCTCTCACCTCGGCCTCCCAAAGTGCTGGGATTATAGACATGAGCCACCACACCTGGCCTCTGGGCCGTTTTTATGATCTCCTTTGGATTTCCGCTGGTTTCCATAATTATCTTGTATTGCTTTTGCCATGATTGTTTAAAAAGTGTATTTAAAGGCTCACAGTTTCATTTTCAAATACTTGACTCCATTGTGCATTTGACGGGAGATGAATGTGCTACTTCAGAAAACAGCTCCAGCAGCCTGCAGCCAGGGACTCTCTGGTGACTTGCTTTCCTTTCAAAAGCACGCGGCTTCACGGCTATCTTTAGCAAGAGATCAAGGCCGAGCCTCTGGCAGAGGAAGGCTCTGGAAGGTAGATCGCTGGGGAAATAAAGTGTCTGAGCCGGGATGTGCAAATTGACCTGGATCGTTTTAGTTTTGCATTCACGTTTGCACTCTGTAAATATTTGCCTGGCACCCCACTGTTCACACCTGCTTGCTGTCCCCTCAAGTTTATGGAAGGCAGCAGGCACCGTCATTTCTCCATCCCCACCTGGCACTGCTGCATGAAATGAAAACTCTCCCTCAGAAGCCACAGGTGTCCCTGACAGCGCCTAAAACTAATGGCCTGTGGCTGGCCGCTGTGACTAATTCTCTGATTATTGACTTTATGATTTTACGCTTAAAACTTCTTTATAATAACACACAGAAATGTTTAATGGGCTCTATCCAGAGCCATAAAAATTACTTATTGAACAAGCGTTTTAAAACTATTAATCTATTGTTTTCCATTAATAATGGCTCTCCAAAGAACAGGCGACAGCTTAATGTATCCACGGCATTTCTCCTGGAAAAAGTGGCCTTTTAATACACAAATGCCGCTCCTGAGGCGTCTCAGGCTGGCCGGCCATCGGGCAGTGGACCCTCCCAGGACAGATTTAAGCCACACCGGTCCCAGTGCTTTAAGAATTTCCAGAATGAACAGGGCTCCTGGGAGGTTCTCCTAGACTCCGGAAGAGATCGGAAAGCCTCTCTCTTCAATTTCTCTCTTTCTGTGCAAAAGAAAGGAGGAACTCTGAGGGCTTGCCCTGCAGCCCTCAAGATGGAGAACGCAGACGGGAGATGCTATTTGCACATCTCTCTACTCTTGTTCCCTCCAGAAGGTTCCAGAAGGTTCCAAGTAATCACCTGGCGGCACCCAGCCCTTTCCCGCTTTTTCTGTTGTCAAGTTCATGGAGGAAAGTCTTTTGAAAGTGGAACTCTGCCCTTGCTACTTTAGGTGGGCTCTTCCCCACGAGCGTGCGATGGCTTCCCATCTCGTGTGGAAGATTCGCTCCTTAGTCTCACTCCACTTCTTTATCCGGGAGATTTCAGTTTGGGGGCATATCAGCCCCTCGTGGGCACATCCACCAGAGCCGCAGGCCTTTCATTCATTCAACCAGTATTTACTGTGAACCTTTTATCTCATACTGAGCACCAGACAGTGTCCTCAGTCCTGAAGATCCAGCTATATGCAAGAAACATACGCACTGTACCCTGACGGAGCTGCTTCTGACGGAAGTGGGACACGGTCGACAAGCACGGGGACAACAGGGGAGCGTCTGAAGCAGTGATGAGTGCTGAGGCTGTGACTGGGGGTGGGGGGATGGGACTACTCTCTTTTTATTTTTTATTTTTTGAGTTGGAGTCTCACTCCGTCGCCCAGACTGGAGTGTAGTGGCCGGCCGCTCCCGGCCACCGCAGCCTCGACCTGCTGGGCTCCGGCGATCCTTCCGCCTCTGCCTTCCAAGTAGCTGGAATTACAGGCATGCGCTACCACGCCCGGCTAATTTTTGATTTATTGTAGAGATGAGGTCTCGCCAAGTTGCCCAGGTGGGTCTCGAACCCGCGGGCTCAGGCAATCCACTCGCCTCAGCCTCCCAAAGCGCGGGATCACAGGCTGAGCCACCGAGCCATGAAGCACAGGTGCTGGATGCACCCGGGACTGGGAAGCTAAGCAGGGTGGCTCCCGGTGAGTGCTTGGTTGGGACTACTTTCGAGAGTCAAGATCCGTGGGGGAGGTGGCCCTCAGCGGAGACTTGAGTGACAGGAAAGAACCGGTGTGAGAAACGTGTGAGAAACAGGAGCAAGACGAGGCAAGGCCGGGGGCGAGGGACATGCGGGGTCTTTCCCTTAGCAAAGGCCCCATCTAGCCAACAGTTTTCCCTTACCTGGCAAGTGCAGGGTTCTGCCCAGCCACTGCCTCAAACCCTCCACGTGGCTCCTGGGGACCCGCAGGGTCATGTAGTCTGAGAAGCACTCAACCTCGTCTGTTAAAAAGGAAGATACTTCTGAGAAGGAATGAAGGAGGGAGAAAAAGAGGGAGGGTGAGAGGGAGGGAGGGAGGGAGGGAGAGAGGGAGGGAGGACGGACTTCTCTCAGCTCTGAGTCACTTGAATAGTTAGGAAAGGGCACATAGGTGTCCCATTGTCTTCACTGAGGCGACCCTCTACTCCACAGAGAGGTCACAGTTCACAGAACATCCAAGAAGAAAGAAACTTTGTGTGAGGTTTCTCAAATTCTGGCGTGCCTACAGATCGCCTGGGCACTCGTTAAAATACAGATTCTGTAGGGCCAAGGCGGGGTCTGAGAGTCAGTAGTTCCAACAAACTCCCAGATGTGTCCAGGGCTGCTTGTCCAAGGACCACAGTTTGAGAAGCAAGGGCCTAGAGATCATTCAATCTAACCACTGTGTTTTGCAGGGGGAGACAGGGAGCAATGTGACTTCACAGTAAGAGTGGGGGCACTGGAGTCATAGCATCTGGGTTTGAATCCTGCCTCTGTTCTGTGTGTGTGTGTGTGTGTGTGTGTACCTGTTGCTTAGTTTCAGTTCCTTCCTGTGAATTGAGCGTATGATGAAAATGATGTGAGGGTGATAATAGTGTGGTGATGACGATGATGAATATGGTGGTGATGATGCTGTCGATGGTGGTGATGATGGCCGATGGTGCTGATGGTGGTGGTGGTGATGATGGGGGTGACAGTGATGATCGTGGCAGTGGTGCTAATGATGATGATGGAGATGATGATGGTGGTGATGGTGATAGGATGATGGGGGTGGTGATGATGGGGGTGGTTGTGCTAATGATGACGATCATGTTGCTGGGGTAGTGATGATGGTGATGGTGGTGAGAATGATGCTGATGGTGGTGGTGGCAGTGATAGAGATGATGATGGCAGTGGTGCTCATGATGGTGACGGTGATGATGGTGATGATGGTGATGACGGTGGTGGTGGTGACAGTGATAGTGGTGCTCATGATGGTGATGGTGGTGATGGTGATAATGGTGATGGTGATGGTGGTGGTGCTAGTGAGGCTGGTGGTGACGGTAATGGTGGTGATGATGGTGATGGGGATAGTTACTGTAATGATGATCATGATGGTGATGATAACAGTGACGGTGGTGATGATAGTGGTGATGATGACGGTGATAGTGATGATGGCGGTGATGGGTCTTCGCAGGGTGGGTGTGCGACTTGAACAAGTTAATGCGAATAAAGGTCTTTACAGGGGGCTCATCACAGACCAAAGGCCTAAAGATGATGGCATCTATCATGATGACAATTGCTGTCACCCACAGATGAAAGGACACATCCATGGTCACGGAGCAGCAGGACCAGGGGCCTAAACTCCCATCATCATTCTCTAGTTCGCCGCATAGCCAGACAAATGAGAGTATCAGAGAAATCGAATAAATGTTAGAACACCCGTGACCCTGAATCAATGCTGAACCCAATGTTATGTTCTTCTGTGGGTAGGAGAGGTACGTCTGACCCCTACAGGCCTCAGGGCATCATTGCAAACACAGTCTTCCGTTGTCTGGGAGGGTTGATGGACGAAAGGGGGTTCTCCCCTGAATCTGCATGGCATGGGCATGTGCACTTTAAAAGGCACGAATAGGTACAAATAAGCCCCAGGTGGGAACTTGTTTCAAGTCACTTGACTCATTAAAGTGGCTCATCTGTGGAGCTCTGCAGCTCACCTGGCTCTGAGCAGAGGGCATACCCTAAGCGCAGGCCAGAGGAGAGAGGCAGTTTGTGGCATGCTGGTGACACCTCACTCCTGCCGCTGCCCTCCCCACCTCAATCCATCCTTGATAGGGCAGCCACAAGAGATCTTAAAATGGAAATGAGGTTATGTCAGTCCTTTCTCAGAACCTTCCATGGCTCCTCATTACCCCTGGAATAAAATCCAAACACTTCGCAGACCATGTGGTCCTAAGTCAAGCTGGTCTTTTCTCCACCTCAGGGCCTCTGCACATGCTGTTCCTTCTGTCTGAAACACCAATCCCCCCTTCATTTGGCTGGCTCCACTTCATCCGCAGGACTCAGCTTAGGAGTCAGCTTCTCCAGGAGGCCCTCCCTGACCACCCCTACAAATCCTCTCCTCTGGCCCTGTGTCTCTTTCCTTCCTGGCTCGCATCACTGTTGGAAATTACATCATTTCATTCGCAAGATTTCTGTATTTTCTCCCACTCAAGTGGAGATAGGTGGGGATAAGCTTGTCTCTTGCTCTAGCAAAGGTAAACCCAGGTGGGGCAGGGGCTGTGTCTGTCTTGTCGACCACTCTTTCCTCAAGGTCCTCCCATGCACCAGTGTCTGGCGCCCAATCGTTGCTCTTCAATATTTTCCCAGGGAGAGGCTATATCTGGCGCCTGGCGTGACTGAGATGGGCACAGATGGAAGCTATGCCCTGGAGGTCTGTTTCCCTCCTCCCCGACAGCAACGACGAGCTCTGCGCCTCTGTGAAAAGGCATAAGTGATATCTGGCTTGCTCACCCTGACACCCTGCCCAGTGCTCAGTATCCACAGATGCTGAGAAGTGTACAAGTACGTGTTGATACCAAGTCTACCGGAGTTTCCTGTAATCACACAGGGACAGCAATGTGAAGGGAGGGAGTTTGGCCACAAGAAGTGGAATCTTATTGGATGTGACATATTCCCCCAAACAGAGCCTTGTCCAGATTTCCCTGGTAGAGTTGACAGACAGCTTAAATGAAATATACTCTAAGCTCGGCACAGTGTCACAAGGCTGTAGTCCTAGCTATTCAGGAGGCTGAGGCAGGAGGATTGCTTAAGCCCAGGTGTTTGAGGCTGTAGTGTGCTTCAATTGTGCTTGTGAATAGCCACTGCACTCCAGCCAGGGCAGTATAGTGAGACCATACTGCAAAAAAAAAAAAAAGAAAAAAAATATATATATACATATACACTACCCACCAAAAAATATATTTGGGCTACCCAAAAAAACCCGGAATGTATTTATTAAAAATTGTGTCTTTATTCCTACATGTTTAAACTTCAGTCACGGTTGGGCGTGGTGGCTCAAAGCTGTAATCCCAGCACTTTGGAAGGACAAGGTGAGAAGATTGCCTGAGCCCAGGGGTTTGGGACCAGCCTAGGCAGCTTGGTGAGACCTTGTCTCTACAATAAGTCAAAAAAATTAGCTGGGTGTGGCGGCGCATGTCTGTAGTTCCAGTCACTTGGAAGACTGAGGCAGAAAGATCACCTGAGTCCAGCAGGTCTAGGCGCGGTGGCCGTGAGCGTGCCACTGCACTCCAGCCTGGGCGACAGAGTGAGACTACAACTCAAAAAAAACCCACAAAACTTCAGCCACCTTTAGAGTACTCTCCTTCTGATGCATTTATGCCTATTGAGATGCTTTTTCCACTGCTCAAAACAGTTTTTTAACTCATCAGTTCTGATGCCCTTTAGTGAGTCTGCCGTTTTTTGGTTTCACCTCTTCCACATTGGCAAAATGTTTCCCTTTGAGGACTTTTTCCATCCGGGGAAACAAAAAAAAAAGGCACTCAGGGTGAGATCAGGTGAATACGGACGATGGGGCACGGGGGTCATGCCGTTTTGGGTCAAAAACTGCTAAACACTAGCATGGTATGGGCAGGTGCATTGTAATGGTGGAAGAACCAGTCACCTGTTTGCCACAGCTCAGGACTTTTCTTCTTCAATGCAGCCTCTCACAACAACACTAGCTGGTACAGTGATGCCAATGGGTTCCTGCAACGCTGACCTAGTGGAAGAAGTCTGTACTACAAGGCACCCACCCTCCAAAAGATAATTCTGGTTTTTGGGGGGTCCCCTCTCGAATTTACACACACACACTCTAGACATGAATTATCTCATAACTGGAGACTTGGGAAGAGGGGAAATCTTATCTCCTACTCCAATTTCTCTCTTAATAGAGACATTTAAGCTGCCAGGAAGAAAACAGGCGACTGGGCTTTAGAGTTGGACGGTTGAGGCTCAGATCCTGGATGAGCTACGTGCCCCAGGGCAGTCATTTAACCTCTCCAAGACCCCATTTCCTCTTCTGTAAAATGGGCACATGAGCCACAAAGAATTAGCCTGGGCTCAAAGAAAGGTTTGACCATTTGCCCCCAGCTCCTGGGGAGTAAATAATTCTAAGCCGCTGGAATGCTTTTCCTGTGAAGCATGTCTTTGTTTAGCTGGGACTCGGGACCATGCCAGGTAGCCTGTGCTAACAGAGTGTTTGGTACTGGGGTCCTTGGACCATGTGGTATAAGCTCAACCTCTGGAGGGTTTCAAGGCCAAGTTCAGCCTCACCAGTGGTTAGCCGTAGCCACACAACTAACTCCCAGTAAAAACTCTGGATACTGAGGCTCAGTGATCTTCCCTGGTCAGCAGTACTCTGCATTTTGGTCACACATCACTGCTGGGAGAAATCAGCGTGGTCTGCACGACTCCTTGGGGAAGGACATCGAGAAGCTTGCTCCTGGACTTGCCCTGTATACTTCTTGGCTAACTTGGCCCCCATAGCAGCCCCAACACCTTGGCTGATTTCAGACTACATCCTTTTACTGTAACGAACCATAACCATGCGTATAACAGCTTTTCTGAAGTTCTGTGGATCCCTCTAGTGAATTACCAAGCCTGAGAGTGGTCTTGGGGACCCCTGGACTTGAAAGTGGTGTCAAAATTGAGGATGATCCTGGACTCCTTAATTTGCAACTGGTATCAACAATGAGGGTGCTGTTGGAGACTCCTGAACCCCGCAGTCCCCCATAACCCCTCTCTCGAGGTGTCAAGAAGATGAAGTGAGATGATGCCTATAAACCCTCAGCCCAGGGTCCAGTCCAGAAGAAATGTTCAACCAAGATGCATTACTCCCATGGTGACTCCTGTTTGCTGTGGGACTAAGGACAGAGGAGGTTGAAATCCTGGCTCCCACACTCACTGCCATGGGTCCTTTGTAAGTATGAGTTAATTAATAGACACGAATCCCCTAAGACAGGCCCGGTACACGACATACGCTCCGTGTGCTGGTTTTTATCATGGAAACAGGCACCAAACTCTGAGTCAGAGGATGCCAGGCCCAACCCTAATGCTAGCATCAGCCAGCCCCGTGGTCTGGTCTGCGGGAATCCCATTTCCTTGTTGGGAGAAGGAGAGGCTGAAATTCACGCTTCCGTGAAGACTTCCCAAGCCTGTCTCAATCCCCAAGTTGCCCAACGTCACACAGCAAGTTGGTTATCAGTAGAGATATGCCCACACCCTGATGCAAACCAGAGAAGCATGATTGATTTACCTGTCAAAACTTCCGGTGCGGGACTTGGCCTGTCCCCGTCTGACCTGAAGGGGAGGATCCATGGGAACACGGTAGGCTGAACACAGGCGAGACAGAAGGCCCTGCGGGAGAGGAGGGAAGGGTGTGGGGGCAGGCCCAGCCCAGCCTCTGCCTCATGTGCTGCCGTTCACCCAGTCAGCCATATTTAGTTTGCGTGCCTACTATGCGCAGTGCCCAAGACATGGGAAGACCAACCATAAACAAGTAAAGAAGTGAACAGAGTCATCTCAGCTGATGGCCAAGCTCTGAAGAAAATGAATTAGAGCCAGAGAGCTTGGGCTGAGAAGGAGGGGACTGCCACTGTCGGGGAGATAAGAAGAGATAAGTAACACCACAACTCTCATACAGATTTTGTTAAATGAGCCCGTATTAAAGATTGTGTTAACTCATTTTTTTTTTTTTTTGAGTTGGAGTCTCACTCTGTCGCCCAGACTGGAGTGCAGTGGCCGCTCCCGGCCACCGCAGCC
>CAUYQG010254450.1:0-42123 GCA_963574415.1 Tarsius wallacei
AAAAACTAAATATTTAGCCCTACATCCCCAAACGACTCCCTCCTTCTCCTTTTCTGTCTCAATCATTGCATCACTACTCACCCAGTTGCCCAAAGTAGAAACCCCAAAACCATCTCTAAAACCATCTTTAATTGCTCCTTCTGAAAGAAATAAAGAAAACAAAACAACAAACAAAAATTTCTCCTTCTGTCCTTCCCTTAAATCGGTTTCTTCCTCTTCATTTCCAGAGCCTTAATCCAGACGCTTATTATTTCTCACCTAAACCCTCTGGAAAGACTAACTAGTGTCCTTATCTATTCCTACACAGTAAGTCGCCTACATATGAACCTCAAGTTACAAACTTTAATGAGGCATATGTGCATTTTTTAATGTATTACCTTCACCAAGTGTCAGTATAGCCTGTTAAACACATACAGTACTATATAGCCGATTGTGTTAGTTGGGTACCTAGACTAACTTGTTGGACTTAAAACAAATTGGATTTACAGATGCACTCTCAGAATGCAACTTGTTCATGTGTTGGGGACTTCCTGTAATGCTTTCCCATCCCACTTGCTGACTAGAAAGTTTCCTCAAGAATTTCTCCTACATAAAAAGCATCCTTGCTTCCCCAGGCAGAGCCTTGTGTCCTCAGACTGTTTGCATCTGCAGAATACACACATACCACGTTATTCTGCAGTTCTGTGTTTGTATCCCCACAAGCCTATAATCTCTTCCAGGGCAGGTGTTGGTCTTGGTTTATCTTCTTATTCCCTATCTCTTGCCTAGTTCCTAGGACATAACAGACATTCAGTGAAGACTTACTGAGTACCTACTCTTTATCAAGCACTGTTCTGAGTGCTGGGGAAACAGCAGTGAATCTGAAAAGCCCTTGCCATCATGAAATTTAGAGCCTCATGGGAAAACCACATCATGAACAAATAAAACCATATTTTAGGTAGTGAGAGTTGTTGTGAAGGGGAAAAAGCAGGGTTAAGAAACACAGAGCAATGGGCATAGTGCTATTATAGACTGATGATCAGGGATGTCCAATAGTGTAACATTTGAGCAAAGACTGGAACGGAGTGAGGGCATCAACCTGACAGTTTCTTTGATGAGAGTTTAGGGAAGAGACGACCAGTACACAGGTCCTCAGGAAGACATGCAATTCGCATCTCTAGTCTTTCCCTTTCTACTGGCTCCTAGTCCTAAAATCTACAGTCATATGTCAGTTTCAAGACTTCTCATAATTAAAAATATTCCCTTGATCTGTCTTAATTTACTCAACAATTTTACTCCTTCCCTACCATCACAGATCATTTTGAAAGTGCCCATTCCCACTATCTCTGCTGCCTGGCATCCTTCTCAGTCTTTAAGGAGGATCGTCAGCTCTCTTCCTATTGCATGCCTTCCACCTTCATCTTAGGTTCTAATGACCACAATGCCCTTCCCTCTCCTTCTGCCTAGATTACTGGTAGGTCCTGTCTTTGAAAAACTTGCCCGTGGCTGGGCTCGGTGGCTCAGCCTGTAATCCCGCGCTTTGGGAGGCCGAGGTGAGTGGATTGCCTGAGCCCGCGGGTTCGAGACCCGCCTGGGCAACTTGGCGAGACCTCATCTCTACAGTAAATCAAAAAATCAGCCAAGCGTGGTAGTGCACACCTGTAGTTCCAGCTACTTGGAAGGCTGAGGCGGAAGGATCGCCGGAGCCCAGCAGGTCGAGGCTGCGGTGTCCAGTCTGAGCGACAGAGTGAGACTTCAACTCAAAAAAAAAAAAAAAGAAAAACTTGCCCGTGTTTTACCTTCTCTTTCTCCACCTTTCTCAGAATTCTAGGCACTTTCATGTGGTATCTGCTCAATCAGATTTTCCCAGATACCACTAAGAGTAAGCTGCAGTTACCTATTTTCTCATAATTTCTATAGTATATTATCTATATCTCTCTATTCCATTCAACAACAACAACAAAATGTGAAGACCTATATGTGCTGGGAATTCTCCTCCTCTTCCCCCTCTTCCTCCTTTATCTTCTTCTTTCTCAGAGGACCTAACTCTATCGCCCAGGCTGGAGTGCAGTGGTGAAATATTGGCTTACTGCAGCCTTGACTTCCTGGGCTCAGGCGATCCTTCTGCCTCAGCCTCCAGAGTTGCTTGGACTACAGGCATACGCCACCACACCTGGTTAATTTTTAAATTTTTGGTAGAGATGGGTCCTTGCTATGTTGCCCACACTTGGCAATTATTATAAAACTAAGAAAACAATAAAGGAAAAACCTTCTTGCCCTCATTATTATATAACACTTTTCCTTTCAGAACTATAGTAATACATACATGTCCTATCTTCCTTGAAAGCAATATTCAGGTCTAATTTACCTTTGATCCTTCTTACTACCCAGTCAGAGCTTTGCACATTGTAGATATGAGGTAATATTTGGTTGCGTGATCTCTGCAAACAAATGGTGGTTAGTGGCTACAAAAATAAGATCATCAAAGACGACTGGGGAGGTAGTACAGGTGCTAAGGAGGATGTTTTCTGATAAAACCCAGCTTTGAGAAAATGGGCTATAGTTAAGTAAATGGTGAATAGTAAGTCTGGCGATCAAGAACCACAGCATATGACTGGTTCATAAGTGTAAGTCACATTTGATACGCCAATCAAACAGGTGGATTAACTCAGGCTCCTGCCTAAGTGGAAGTAAATTAATTTTCTTCTAGGAAATACTTGTTGTTTTCATTTGAACTTTTTCCTTCTTCCTTTTTTACCTTAGGGCATCAAATATGTATTTTTATTAGAAAGGTACCCATTAGTTCCAGAAAACAATGTACTGATGATACTCCAGTGTCTTACCTTCACAACCCACAAACACTTAACCAAATGTCAATGAAATGCACAGTTGCAAATGGAAGCTCAAATTACCAGCATCAAGGGGAAACCTGTGGCGAAACATTTACTCCTTCCTAAGAGTTACTGTTTCTTTTCTCTCTTCAGATGACTTCATTGAGAAGCTTACTAGGTGTGAATTTTTTGATGATGAAGTCAATGACTCAATATTTTTCTTAACAATCCATGATGCTATTTTGCATATTTTGATGAAAAAAGATAACAGTACTTCAAAGTTTAACTTCAGTCAGGTACCAGCTCTTTGATGACTTTCACATTTGTATAACCAGCCATCTGAACTTCTTGCATTTCCCCTTATTTTTGAATATTTAAAAAAGTTGATCCCTAATAGGTATTTCCATTCTCTTTTTCTCAGGAAAAAGAAAGTAAATTTGATTTTACCATAAGTACAAATGGAAGATTACGTAATCGGGAATGTCGGGTAAGATTCTTCAACAGATTTACCTTCATTTAGACATCACAGCAAAAGGAAAAAAAATAGTAGCGAGGCCTCTTTCAGTATGCTACAGAAAGTCAGAACTTGTTTGAGCCTCTGTGCCACATCCCTAAAAAATTAAAGCAATGCCAACAAATCTCACCGGAAATTTTTGGGGAAAAGAAACTCAGACCTGTATAGAAAAGGATGAAGAATAATGATAGTAGAACTCTATCAGTGCAATATTGAGCATATCATTTTATTTTTCAAAGTACTTACAGCAATGATCTTATTATGGCCTTGTAATAATCCATGAGGCAGGGGAAGAATTGCTATTTTCTCTTCCAGATGAATTAGTGGGGAGCTGAGATGCTAATACACACCTCCTGGTAGGCACGTGGGAAGTCCCTAGCACAGTGCCTACCCCAGCAAAGTCGCTTTCCTTCCCTACTAGAATGAGCTGCCAATTCATTATACAACTGGATAGTTCCATTTCCTTCTAGGTGTTCATTTCTAGAACATTCAATCCTTTAAGACAATGTCTCTAGCTTGGGAAAAGCAGAATCACAACTTCAAATGAGTTTCTGTGGTAGACCAGGTACATGGCAGGCGCATTACATTCATTATCTCAATCCTATACAATATACAAAGAAGAGCTCTTCATTTCACAAATGAAGAAATTAGGGAACAGGCTCAGAGAGCTTAACCAATCTACTTGAAGTCATACACCAACTAAGTAATCCCAACAGGATTTGAACTACGATCTGTCTGATGACAAAAGTCTGTCTTCTGTTCGCTTCAGTACAACCTCTCTGTCCTTTGGTCAAAGATTCACAGATTGAGGGGAAGAATCTAATGATTGTCTTCAAGTATGGGAGGTGGCTGGTTGCATTTCTTAGTTGAAGAAAGGGCTAAGAACAGCAGAAAAGAAATTGAGGTTAGAAATAAAAAATAAATCTATAACATAACACAAACCTGGAACATTATCAAGAGTGGCACAGGACAGATGAAAAAGTCATTCCAGAAGGGTGGATAGACCTGAGGTGAGAGGAGTGCCTAGATGAGTGCCATGAATCTCTCAGGACAAGAGTCTAGAGAAATCCAAATCTGTCACCTTGCCTGAGTATCTTACAAGGAAAGCCTCATACCAGGAACCTTCTCCCCAGTCATTGGATTCAGAATCATCACCAAGTATTAGAGGATAAAGCATCGAATAGCATTCAAATCTCATGTCAGATCCAAGTGTTAGAACCCACTGCCTAATAGAATATACAGCACGATGCTGTACCTTGGGTTCCCCATATTAAAACAAACAAACAAAAAAATATTTAACACCAGCTCCTTGCCCGGTTTAGAGGAAGGTAAATCAATAGATGTGGACAGGCCACCAGTGGTGATTGGGGTAACAGCGAAATATGCCAGGTTGGCACAAGTAGCCCTGTGGAACAAATACCTATATTTGTTCCAAATAGGTATATTGCTATAACATCTTGTACTATTATTTTGATGAAGTTAAATTAGGCCTTTGAATTACAACATGGTATCACATGGATTTTTGTTAACCAAGTTGCAGTGTTGGTCACTAAAATTCAAGACAAAAAATTGGTTGACGACTATGGCAAATTCTAGCTCCTAAGATATGATTATTGAAAGCAACAGAACTTAACAAATCTTTTAAAACAAGATCTTTCTCTCTTCTTCCAGGTACCAGTTGAAACAAAATTCTAATCAAAATATAATTCAGAGGAATCCTATCTGACTATGACATAAAGAACTTTATGCCTAGAAAGTTATTGATAAGTTCATACATTGTATGAAGAATATTTTTACTTTAGAATTATGTTTCAAACTTTGGAACGAGATTGTTCTAGCATGGTATATTTTTCACATATCTACTACGAAATTATGTAAATATTCTTAATTTTATATCTTATGGATTTATCAAAGGAAGAAAATTATTTTGTTTGTATGTATTTTTGTAGCATTAACAGATTTCATCCAAGTCACTACTTTCATATGTATGTTTTGCAGTGTATTGCCTCCACCGTGTTGAATCTCATGATTTATACAGGTCATACTAATTTATCTCCATTTTCGTTGTGAGGTGGATGTGTCTTATTAAATTTGTTAGCTTTTGGAAACATGCTTGCTGTGGGTGCCCTTTCAGTGATCTGACTGGAAACCTGCTACATGAGACTTTTCTAACAAAACTCTTGGAGTGAGGCTTCTTTGCTCAGATTATAATGAGCACTCCAGCTTTTTAAAGCTTTTTATCCAGATTTAAACACAGTCCTTCTAATGTGATATCTGTAACTTAACAGATTTAGTATGGAAACTGTATAAGATAATGGTAACTATAAAATGACAAAGCAAGAAAGGTGAAAAGTAAAAAAATAATAATGATGATGATGGGTAGTAGCCAATCCTTCCTGGTTTCACTGGGAAGAAATAAAACAGTAAGAAAAAAGTATGACTCTTTTCTTTTTTTCACTGCTGGTCATTATTTGCAACTTACAGGACAGGACAACAGCTCTAGAGCTCATTTCAGCTTGAGAAGAATTCAGCAAACCTGTTTCTCTTTTTTGCTGGCATGGGTCTTGGTGTGAATTGGTACTCATGTCATAGTCAGAAATTAAACATCAGCAACAACAGAAAAAGCTTCAGCGCCCTCAACTAAATATCAAACTCCTATGCCAATTGTTTTAGATCAGGCATGTCCAACCCATGGCTCCCTGCGGCTCAGAACAACTAGTAATGCAGTCTCACAAAATCTTTAAAATCATGTGTTTTTTAGCATTTATTTTCTTCGTGATCCCATGTGTAGTTCCATTTTTTAAGTTCACAATCACACCTTATTCATGATATGCTTTTGGCAGCACATATATTCATGAGCAACTGTTTTCAATTATGAAGCACGCGAAGAGCAAAATTCAAATGAATATTTCTGATGAGCACCTTGAGAACTCACTAAGAATTGTGACCACTTCCATCTAACCTGTTGTTAACAAAAACAGGGCCGAATTTCCCATTAGTTTTATATTGTTCTCATTTTTCTAAATTTTATAATAAAAATATATATGTATAAAAGAAGTCCTGCTATGTATACACACTAACTATATTATATAATTCATGTGCGGCCCAAGACATTTCCTCTTTACGTGGCCCAAGGAAGCCAAAGGGTTGGAAACCCCTGTTTTAGGGGTTTACCTCTGAACATTTACTGTCAAAGTGTCCTTTTATCCTTTGTTAGTGTCTTTATTGAGAGGGCTTGTTTATTGGACTTAAAATCAAATACAGAAAGGTAAAATAAAGATTATTTGCATAGCCTTAAAATCTTGAAATCTTAAAAACCAGAGTACTTTTTATAGCTAATAATGCAGCACTCTTTACAGCAATGTTTCTTAAACTTTTTGAGGCATGGACACCTGATAGAGTCTCATCCACTCTATGGACTTTAATGGGAAAAAAATACATACATGCACACACATATGCTTATATATAATACCCTACAAATCTAAGGTTAAAAGCTTTTCTTCCATAAAGGGCTGAAAGCAGAAATTGAAAACAGAAGCCTATTTAATTGATCATTTGACTTAGGGGCAGGGCAAATGCTTCATATGAGATTTTTGCTGATGTCTGCATCTTCCCAAGCAAAGGTGCCCTCTACATTCTTCTTGCCACCCCAAAAAACAAATAAACAAAAAACAGGAAACGGGCACAAATTCCAATTCTTCTGCCCACATCACAATACATTCAACTTTACCAACTCAGAGTCTCACTTATCTTCATCCTTGAATGTTTTTTCTCCTAGGCCATTAAGGTAGATATGCTTTCAGTAATGAGAATGTGTGGGGCTGTCTGCCTCCAAGCAACTACTGGAAATAGACGAACACAAGAATCTCACCCCTGATTTAGGAAGAGGTCAAGAGACTATGTTGGAAGGAAGATAAAAGTAAACTTAATTATAACTGTAAACCAGAGCAAGACTGAAGGGGAGAGGATGCAACTGGGAGACAGAACAACTTGGGAAAAAACAAATACAGCATTGAAATTAAGAAACGGTGAAGCCACTGTGTGTTGAGCAGTTTACCTTTAAAGTTACATTATAATAACTAAGCATTTGATACATATTCTTATCTAAACATACTAAATGAATACAAAAAAAATATGAAGAAAGTTTGGAAATGTAAATGAAATGTTTTAAACGCTTGACCCCACACTGCATGAGTAAGAATAGAGGGCTATTGAATTTATTATTCCTTTAGCACCTCTGTCTGGATTTCAACGTGTCAAAGTGATCTACTGATCGTCTTCCCCTAATTCCTAATCTGCCCTACCCGTGTTTTCCACCTCAGTTAATGACAACTCTATTCTTCAAGGTGCTCAACTGACAAAATCTGTTAAGAAATCCTGCTGACTCTACCTTCAAAACATATACTCATTTAGCTCTCAAAATAGTTCCCGAAAGGCAGGTATTATAACTACTCCCACTTTTTAGAAAAGCAAAGTGAAGCAAGACACAAAGAGGATGAGTAACTAAGTTACATAGTTACAGCAGTAAAGCCAGAAATCTATCTTGACAGCCTAACTCCAGAGGCCAGGCTTTTGATTAGTAGGAAACGTCACCTCCCAAAAGAAATTGAGACCTGTCTAAAAACTGATCTATTAGAAGCCAGGACTAAACTCAGGAATAATAGTATAGGTGCAATCTACAGATTCGTTCCAAAACCACTAATTTAGCATTATACAATTAAATCTATCCAAAGAAGCTATTCGATTTATTAAATGTTCAGAATTCAATACATTTCATATTTCTCTCCCTTTAGGGTTATATGTGTATTTTGGTAATATACTTTTTGTTGTTGTTGTTGTTGTTTTGTTTTTGTTTTTTTGGGGGGTTTTTCTTGTTTTTTGAGTTGGAGTCTCACTCTGTTGCCCAGACTGGAGTGCCGTGGCCGCAGCCTCGACCTGCTGGGCTCCGGAGATCCTTCCGCCTCAGCCTTCCAAGTAGCTGGAATTATAGGCATGCGCTACCATATCCAGCTGATTTTTTTTTTTTTAATTTATTGTAGAGATGAGGTCTTGCCAAGTCACCCAGGCGGGTTTCAAACCCGCGGGCTCAGGCAATCCACTCCCAAAGTGCAGTGGCATGATCTCCCAAAGCGCGGGATTACAGGCTGAGCCACCGAGCTTGGCTGATAATATACTTTTAAACATTACGTTTTTTTTCCTGGCCGCTATACTTTGAAAATGAATTTAAGGCTGGATGTGGTAATTCACGCCTGTAATCCCAGCACTCTGGAAGGCCGAGGTAGGCAGATTGCTCATCTCTACAAAAACAATTAAAAAATTAGCTGAGTGAGGTGGTGTGCGCCTATTGTTCCAGCAACTCGGGATGCTCCTCAGGACCTGAGCCCAAGAGGTCAAAGCTGTTGTGAGCCCATGATCATTGTGATCATGCCACTGCACTTCAGCCTGGGCGACTGAGCAAGACTCCCGACTCAAAAAAAAAGAAAGAAAGAAAAGAAAAAGAAATTGAATATAGGAAAAATTTTTGAAGAAAATTTAGTGATAACTATCAAGAACAATTCTTCGGAGAGTTAGAATGTATGCTTCTAAAGGTCAAGGACCACATCTATTTTGTTCTTTATCATATACCCACACTTAGCATATAATAGTCATTTAATTTTATATATATTTCATTTATGTGTGTGTGTGTATCCTTCCACAAGCCACCCACTTCCCACTTCAAACCTATAGCATTACCACTATCATCTCTTGTGTAGATTATTAAAAACCCTTCTGATTGGTCTCTCTGCTTCCATCTTTGCCTCGCTACTCTTTCCTTAATACATACCCAGAGCCAGGTACAGGGGTTCAGGCTTGTTATCCTAGAACTTTTGGGATTGCCTGAGTTCAGGGGTTCGAGACCAGCCTGGGCAACATGGCAAGCCCTCGTCTCTACAATAAATAAAAAAAAATTAGCTGGGCGTGGTGGCGCACACCTATAGTTCCAGCTACTTGAAAGGCTGAGGTGGATCACCTGAGCCCAGCAGGTCGAGGCTGTGGTGTCCATGAGTGTGCCACTGCACTCCAGCCTGGGTGACAGAGTGAGATTCTGACTCAAAAAAATAATAATAATACACAACCAGAATAATCCTCTTACAAAGAGCCGAATCATTCCATTTCATTGCTCAGAACACAGTGGCTTCTCCAGTCCATCAGAGTAAGACCGTTGTCTTTACCAGCAGGCCTGTGATCTCCCCATTCCGTTATTAGCCTTCTGACCTCCTTTTGTTACTAATTCATTCTACTCCAGTCTCTCTGCTATTCATCATATATGCCAGGCGCAATCCTACTTTAAGGCCTTTGCAGACTGTGCCCTCTGCTTGGAAAGCTCTGTCCCACATTATCAACATGGCTTTCACCTACTTCACACCTTTGCTCAAATGTCATCTTTTTTTTTTTTTTGAGTCAGGGTCTCACTGTCACTCAGGTGCAGCAGCACAATCATGGTTCACTGTAGCCTTGAACTCCTGGGCTCAGGTGATCCTCCCACCTCAGCCTCCCAAGAACCTGAGACTATAAGCCTGCAACTTCATGCCTGGCTAATATTTTTTAAAATTTTTGTAGAGACAGAGCGTGAGAGGTCTCACTATGTGGCTTAGGCTGGCCTCTTAACTCATGATCTCAAGCGATTCTCCCACCTTGGCCTCCCAAAGTGCTGAAATCACAGGTGAGAGTCACCACTTCCAGTCAAATGTTATCTTTTCAGAGTTCTACCTGTTTACTACCCCAGTTATCCTTACTTTTCCTTTTCTCCATAGGATTTTATCATACTTCCAATATGGTATAATGTTTATGGATTGTCTGTCTCTAAAGACTGGCACATATATACTTAATCTTTATATGATGGTACTCAGTATATAATTATTCAATTCAGGTCATGAAATACTACGTAGCATGGATTATGATATTTACCAGAGCATAGAGACTATAGTCACGTTTAACTAAAATGACTTGATAAACACACCCAAGGTTTGTTGTTGTTTTTGTTTGTTTGTTTGTTTTGGATTTTTTTTTTTATTTGGAGTCTCACTCTGTCACCCAGACTGGAGTGTACTCTGGTCACCGCAGCGTCGACCTGCTGGGCTCTGCCGATCCTTCCGCCTCAGCCTTCCAAGTAGCTGGAACTACAGGCGCGTGCTGCCACGCCCGGCTAGTTTTTTGATTTATTGTAGAGATGAGGTCTCGCCAAGTTGCCCGGGCGGGTCTCGAACCCGCGGGCTCAGGCAATACACTCACCTCGGCCTCCCAAAGCGTGGGATTACAGGCTGAGCCACCGAGCCCGGCCACACCCAAGTTTTAACAGTACTTATCTCCAAGGAAGAAACTATTCATTGGGACAGCAGTCAAGGTGATCTTTGCCTTTATTGTAATGTTACATTTTCCACCCACAAGAATTCATACTGCGTAATTTAAAAAGAGTACAATTTTTTTTTTTTTTTTTTTGAGTTGGAGTCTCACTCTGTCGCCCAGACTGGAGTGCAGTGGCACGCTCCCGGCCATCGCAGCCTCGACCTGCTGGACTCCGGCGATCATTCTGCCACAGCCTTCCAAGTAGCTGAAACCACAGGCGCGCTACCACGCCCGGCTAATGAGTACAAATTTTTTAAAAAGTAAGTAAAGGTTTTGTTTTTTTGAGTTGGTCTTACTTTCTCACCCAGGCTGGAGTGCAGTGGCACAATCACAGTTCACAGCAGCCTCGACCTACTGGGCTCTGGCGACCCTTCCACCTCAGCATCCTGAGTAGCTGGAACTACAGGCACATGCCACCATGCCCCGCTAATTTTTTTTTTTTTTTCTTTTTGTAGAGACAAGGTTTTGCCGTTTCCAGGGCTGGTCTCGAACTCCCGCCTCAGCCTCCCAAAGTGCTGGGATTGCAGGTGTGAGCCACCGTGCCCCGTCAATAATTTGTTTTGAAAGTAACATGAATAAAAGAGGGAGCAGGATTTTTCAATCTGAAGGAAAGGCAAAGGGAGAACAATCTTAAAGGCAGAGTAATAGGAAAAGCACTTAAACGCAGTATGAAAGTTGCTGCTTCCAACCACTTAGAATAGGAAGGGGATATTCTTAGGTCATAGAATAAAACAGCATAACATTTTAAAATAATTTTTTAAAAAGATGGGCCTACCCAAGTGTGAGAACCCTACTTGTTTGTTTCAATCCTATGATTTTGTAGTGCTTAAAACTACACAATTTTTAAAGATAGGGGATATGGGAAAATTAAACTTTAACATTAAAGTATTATTTTAAGAATTCTGCCTTAAAACTTTTTATCTCAATGATGGAATATTAAAGGGCATGAACCACCAAGATATCTGAAAATCCAAGCCAAAATAGGCACAATGGCTTACTTCTGTAACCCTAGCACTTTGGAAAGTGGAGGTGGATGGCTTGAGGCCAGGAGTTAGAACCAACCTGGGCAAAACAGCAGACCCTTTCTCCACCAAACAAAAGTTTTTATTAGTATGTATCACTACTAAGTATTCTACCTGGCTTACCTCCACTTCCCTTTAAGCCTAGTATATCTGATATTGCTTTACTAGATTGTGCATATACTGTAATAACTGGTTTCTAGGCTATAATTAGTTAACAAATTAGTTATAAACCGGTGAAGAAAATTAATCCACTTCAATCAGAATATGGTATATTAACAGTATGATTATGTAAAACTTCATTTAATGTCAATGTACTAACTTGATGGCTAACCTAATAAATGTCTTTGAGTACTCATGCTTTTTAAAATATACTTATAGGGCATTTTTCCAAAGTTTACGAAGGACAAACCTGTAGTACTTTTCTAAAAAGATTTATAAATGATATTCTTCCTACATATTAGTCAGGACAAAGCCTAAAGCAGTTCTGTGTACTCCATACAGATAATAGTCACTGTGAGTTTAAAAAATATGTTCAAACATTTTCCATTTATCCTTCAGTGGTATCTAATTAGTATTTACACAGTAATTTTGAGCAAGTAGTTTTCACAGGGCAAAATGGATATAGTTTCATATAGTCTTTAAATGGATCTTTCCCCAAATACTGTATTATACTCTGAACAAATATGTCACTGAAGAAACATTCAACTTGCTGGTTTTCAATCTTTTAAAAAGTGAACCTGATTTTACTGTAGAAAGCTGTACCAACGTAAACATGGAAAATTCCACATTCTCCCAAATATATCATCTTTATGTAAAAACTCGTCTAGGCAAAATAGTATTTATGCTTCCATTTTATTGTTTTTAAGAATTAAACTGCCACCTCAGTAGTCTTCAAAGCAATATAATGAAACATACACACATTTAATTTAGACTTATGTCCATCATAGCTTCAAAAGCTTCCCTGAAATAAGGCTGGGATTCACATCTTTTTCTTTAATGAAAGAAACACTAACAGTACTTTTGTTATCTTTCTACCCACCCACCCTCATTCAAACAATTAGCTGATGAATTCAAGTTTAACACCACTTACAAATTTTGTCTGCTACAAGACATTTATCTGATGTCTCCCTGCATAACATTAGTTCTTAAACCTAGTTGAAAATAATCAATTTTCAAAAGCCTATAATTCTCTTAGTGTGAAAATTTATCACAATACTTATTTATTTATTTATTTTTGTCCAATACATAGGCTAAGTGGTTTCTTACCACATTTAACGCTAGTGAATTTCAATAAAAACAGGAGAGCTCTTCATAGTTGAGAAACTCTAAAGTGAATTTGGCTATTTCCTTATTACATGAAACACAGAATGGTTTAGATTTTTAACAGTAATATTTTAACAGTTCCTAAATAGGGGCATGAAAAGGAATCAAGTTTGCACCAGTCCAAGTACCCACGGTAATATGATAGAAGTACTCACCACCAACATTTCACACTACTTCACTCCCATGCTTTTAATAACAAGCATTTCTCACTAGAAATATTGCATTAACACTGGACTTTCAAACTACTAAGTGTAGAAAACTGCTTGCATAACTTAAAAGAAGAAAATGTATTGTTATTTTGGGCCAGTCAAGACTGAAGTGGCCATTATATTTTAACTTCTGCTCTAAGTTCAGAAATGATTTTGCATCTGACCATCCAAGATGAGAATTTGTACCTGACAGAATAAAATGGTAAAGAGAACATGTTCTAAATGTATACACTACAAACTATCTAATAAATGAAATCTGCATACTACATTTCATGTTTTATTATGCACCATTTTAGGAGGAGGAAAAACTTCACAGGGATTTATTCAAAGGATATATCATAATATCCTCAGAATGTTGATTTATACATAAGAGTTCTGTATAAACTGTAAGTGGTCATCTTAGCTGGACTGCAACAAGCCCCTATAAAGCAAAAGCTGACTCTAAAGGCACCGTATAAAGCACTGAAATTCACAATTTCGCCGTTACTTTTCTCTTCTCCAATACAAAATTATCTATCTGGTTGTCTTCACTGTTGACTTGTTAAAATGTTTCAAATTTAGACTGCTTTCCAACAAAAGGAATAGGAAATAAGAGTTTTTAAATTTCAAGTTAGAGGAAAAACCCTTACCATACAGCAATGAAACCTGAGCAAATGCAAGTCTGTGATTACAGGAATGTGTCCTTCATTAATACATTATTCAAATTCCTCCATGGCATTCAAATTGTGGTTTAAAATCTAACAAGAACCCACTTAAACACAGGATCCAACTTTACCATGAAATGAGGAATTACATAGTCTATTCAGACCTAAATATTTACTTTAAGACAAAGAACAGAGTAGAGCACATTTCATCTAAATAACACCATTTAAACAGTTCTATAAAATAATGTTACTTAAGATTAATATGTGTGGTGCATCATGTGATTCCAACTATTCAGTAAAAAAAGCATTAATGAGTAACAGCATCCCCCACCAGCTTAAAGCCTGTAGAGCTGATTACTTTGGCCATATCTTCCCAAATAATTAGTAATGCTTTTTAATTACTACAAACATAAATACAGCTAGTCCTGGAATTCCAATGTATTTTGGTGCTCCTGAGGCTGCCTAGAAATGAAAAGGCATCCAAGTGAAGTGCATCATATACTTACTATACCTCAAAATTTCAGTGCCTAAAATGTGAAATAGCTCCCTATCATTTAACAGTCTGCCTTACAGCAAATTCTAGTAGATTTTTACTTTTAGAATTTTATTGTAGCTTTGGGGAATTAGTGGTAAAACATATGGTTTTTAAAAACAGTATGTGACTGCACTTAAATTCACATAAAAATAGCATTTTTACAACCATATTGAAATTTAATTCTTTTACACAGGTTAACAAAATTTATCACAAAAAAAACTAAACATTGGGTTTAACAAAAGCAATACTTTTGAAAGTGGAACAATGAAAATTTTTTTCAAATTTTTTACAAATGGTCACCTCTGGGTCAATTTACCACACTAGGGGAACAAAGTTGTTAAAATATAGCTGTGCTCAACTGAGCCACTTATCTGCACTACAGTATAGTACTTGAAATCAATCCTAAGGTCAAGATTTAAAACCATTTGAAGAGCCAAGAAAGACCCTATATGTTTTACAGCCACCTCAGTTAGAGGTACTTTTCCTTCTCAAGACAGTCAAAGCTTAATTACAAGATTGACTATACATAAGTTTTCTTCCTCATCATATCTTCAGTTCAAAATACTATTATCATTGGTAATACGGTCTATATCTTGTCTGATCTGGATGATGTGGTCCAGGAAGTGGGGTTTGAGAAGGCGGACCCTGCATTCGTGGAGGAGGAGGTGGCCCTCTTGGTGCAGGCCATATACCAGGACTCATTCCCCCTGGTTGTGTAAATGGAGGGCTCAGAGTTCCTTGATCTTCAGTGAACTGGGGTAAAGAGTTAGGATTATAATGGTGAGGAGGGGGTGCAGTTACAGGTGGACCACCATGTTGAGGTGGGGGAGGTCCTGGAGGAGGATGATTCATATAAGGAGGCATCTGGGCAATAATATGTCCAGGGGGAGGGGTTATTGGTGGTGGAGCAGAGGTCATTGGTGGAGGTGGAGCTTGGCTATATACCAAGTGAGGAGTACCTGCGGCCTGGGGAGGATGTGGCATTGGATGGCTTATTGGTGGAGGAGGAGGTGGGGGTGGTGCATAATGTTGCTGTGGAGGCATAATATGATGAGGGTGAGATACCACTGGTTGACCCTGATATTCAGGATGATGGTGAGCAGGTGCTGGGGCAGGAGGTGGTGGTTCTCTAGCACCTGAATTGGAGTCATCCTGAATAGGGACAGTTATTAAATTGCTGTGTTTTCTTGTTGAAATACGAAAGGTTTCCTGACTGACCGAACGAGGTGGAGGTGGAGCCATGGACAATTCTGCGGGAGGAGCACGAATATCCTCATGTGGCTGATTATAGTGCTCATGTGGCACATGTTGCAGAGGAGGTGGTGGCATCATGATGTGCTGCTTTGGCGGAATATGGCTCATGTGGTGCTTGTCTGGTGGCATTATAAAACGATCGGGGATTTCAGCTGGTGGTGGGGCAATAGGAGGATGAACATTTTCAAGTGAAGCACGGGTGACAGGTTTTCCAGCTCTCATATGGCGATGGTTGATATGAGCCTGTAAGTCTCTCTGAGACAAGTATGTTCTCTTGCACCCTTGAACAATGCTACACATGAAGAGAGAACCTCGTGTACACTGCTCAATTCGCTGCACAGGATCACTACAGCTAAATTAGAAGGGGAAAAACACTGATTTACTAAAAAGAGAATATAAAAAACAATGCACTAATTTCCAAAAATATGCCTATTTTTAAAAGTTCATTATGTAAAACATAGTCAAAGTTCACAATTAAAAGTTGTAATGACTCCATGTGAACCTTTAACTTCCCACTTTGCTATCTACTAGCCATTAAGCATCAGCATTTCTGTCAAGCTCAGAACTCTTAATACCAAACAATATGTTTTAAAAAGAGATCTTATTCTTCCTGAGACACCTAGAATTTACCTAATTTTCTCAAACAATTCTATGCTTTGCATCCATTTGCAAAAAAATTCCAGAAAGGACAAACCAAAGGATTACTTACAATCATGGAATTCAAACTTCTACAGTATTACTGAGGAAATTTGGTTAGTACTTTTTGAGTGAATAATACTAAGTGAAGACACTAAGTAGAAGACACTGCAAGGAGTACAACACTGAGTAAGAGCAACTTAATCATCAAGTTTCTTAACATTAAACAACATAAACAATACAAATTCAAGCCCTGACTATCAGGAGTCCCATAAGGGAAGGGTTTTTTTCTGAATTTTCAGATAAATTACTACTAAGAAGCATACTTTCCCGACGTTCTAAATTGTGAACTTAACATTTTCTTAATGACTCAAAAAGTCAAAATTATAACTATTCTTCATTTCAGTATATTTAATCCACTCTGGCCTTTAAAGTCTTTTTGACATAGTGGAAAGAAGACTGAACTAGGAATCTTGAGATCTGGGATCTCTGTAACTTGGAGAAGTCACTTAAGCATTTTTGAGTTTGTTTCTTCATTTGTAAAATGGGGTTAAAATAACTACCTAACTCACGATGTTTCTATACTTAGTTCACCTTACTTAAAAGAGTATTCTTTTTTTTTTTAATTGTAGAGACGAGGTCTTGCTAAATTGCCCGGGCTGGTCTCGAACCTGTAGGCTCAGATAATCCACTCATCTTGGCCTCCCAAAGTGCTGGGATTACAAGCTGAGCCACTGAGCCCAGTCAAAAGAGTACTCTTAAGATCAAATGAAACAATGAAAGTGACAGTATTTAATTACCAGTTAAGCACTACATAAATATAAGCTATTATCATTGAATGTATGTGTGCCAGGTCATTTGTTCCTATACTAAATGCCCCTATACTCTTGATTTTGATTTGTATCTATTTTTCCATCTTTACTATAAGGCTGACAGTCCTTATTGATACTATTATGCTTCCCTTTAGTGTCATTTGGTAAACTTCTTGTTTTTTGTTTCTAACTCCTTGTGAACTCAGAAATATCTCCATGTTAACAGAATGTCAGGCACTTTCTTTGGGGTGATGCTTAAAAACAATATTAAATAATATTTACAACTCTGGTTGCTGTTTCTGGGTCTGTTAATCCAGGTAGGCTTCTGTCCTAAAATAGCTAAGGATCACTTAGTGAGGTGTTTACTGGAGTTACATTTAGCACCTTGAAAAATAAATTTTCTTTTAAACATGAACATTAAAAACATATAAAACAGGAAACCTTTTTTTTTTTTGCAGCTACATTTTTTACTTTTACTTTTTGCAGAGGTGAGGTCTTGCTATGTTGCCCAGGAAACCTTTTTTAAAGACAAGATCTCACTGTTGCCAAGGTTAGAGTGCAGTGACACTCAACTTCCTGGGCTCAAGTGATCCTCCTGTTTCAAACTTCCTAGTAGCTAGGACTACAGGTACACGCCCGGCTAATTTTTTTGCTTTTTTTTTTTTTTTGTAGAGACAAGGTCTCACTGTGTTGCCCAGACTGGTCTCAAACTCTTGGGCTCATGCAATCCTCATGCCCCGGCCTCTCTAAGTGCTGAAATTACAGGAGTGAACCACCACACCCAGTCTAGGAAACCTTTTAAAATCCCATACATCAGGGGTTCCCAACGGGTCAGTGGCCTGTGAGAAACCCAGCCGCACAGCAAGGTTGGGAGGCACAAGGCCTTCTGTCAAATCAGCAGCGGCACTAGATTCTCATAGGAGCCCGAACTCTACAGCAAACTGCGCATGCTAGGGATTTAGGTTGTGCACTCCTTATGAGAATCTTACGCCTGACTATCTGAGGTGGAGCTGGGCGGTGATTAGCAGTGAGGTTTGACTGCACGTTGCCTCCTCCCACCCCCATGTTCCTCCGTGGAAAAATTGTCTTCCATGAAACAGGTCCCCGATGCTAAAAAGGTTTGGGGCCACTGCTCTGTATGTTTTATTACCTCTGAAATCCTTCATCCCTTGAGGTAATCACATTAACTACATAATTTAATGTTAATATAAACCACGTTGGAAAATTAGGCATGAAAGAAAACACCCAAAAAACAAGTGACAGTCTGGGTGTGGTGGCTCACGTCTGTAATCCTAGCACTTTGGGAAGTCAAGGTCAGCAGACTGCTTGACGCCAGAAGTTTGAGACCAGCCTAGGCAATACAGCAAAACCTCATCACTAAAAAAAATTTTTTAAATTAGTAGGGCATAGTGATGCACATCTGTAGTCCCAGCTACTCAAGAGGTTAAGGTGCAAGAATCAGCTGAGCCCAGGGGATTGAGACTCCAGTCAGCCACGATTGTGCTACGGAGTGACTGACTGAAACCACCAACTCAACGAGAAAAACAAACAAAATAAACAAAAAACTCCCACCAAATTATACATTCCTAATTTCATAACTCTTTTGAATTATAATTCTACAAAATAAACTTTTTAAAAACTCAGTGCAACTTATAATCTGTAGCTTTAAAAAGCCACTAAGGCCAGGTGCAGTGGCCAACACCTGTAATCTCATTATTTTGAGAGGCCGAGGAAAGAGAATCACTTGAGGCAAGGAGTTTGAGAACAGACTGAGCAATTAGCAATACCTCACCCACACAAAAAGTGAAAAAATTAGCAGGGCATGGTGGTATGCACCTGTAGTACTAGCTACTCAGTAGGCTGAGGTAGGAGGATCGCTTGAACCCAAGAGTTCAAGGTTGCAATATGCCATTATTGGACCATTGCACTCCAGCCTGGGCAACAAAGCGAGATGCCATCTCTAACCAAATAAATAAATAAATGAATAAAAAGCTAATAAAAACATGCTAAGAGAATTAGTTGCAATCGGGTTGTCAATTAATCATCCCTTTCTCTCCTGGTGTTGCCAGTTTTCCTGTCTCATAAAAGGGAAAAGAGAATCACCTCTTACAACTGTCCATAGATTTGTTAATCAATCAGTAATACAAATCTTGGGTAATTTCAAGCATGGGTTATACAAAATCTAGCAAGTCTACAGCTGTTGCAAGAAGTTTCTCTCATAGCCTTTCAACTTTTTTTTTTTTTTTTTTGAGTCAGGGTTTCACCATTGCCCAGGCTGGAGTGATCACATGATCACAGCTTACCGCAGTCACAAACTCCTGGGCTCAAGTGGTCCTCCCACTTCAGCCTCATGAGTAGCTGGGACTACAGGCACATGCCACCACACCTGGCTAATTTTTTTTATTTCTGTAGAGACAAGGTCTCATTTTGTTGCCCAGGCTTGACTCAAACTCCTGAGCTCAAGCAATCGTCCCATCTCAGTCTCCCAAGTGTTGTGAGCCACTGCATCTGGCTCTCAGACTTTCTTAAGCCTTCCTTATCAAGGCTTCCAAATTGATATAAAAATTCCTAGTTTATTCTGGTCTCTTCAAGACCATTCCAAAAACAGATCTAGTTTTTAGATGAGATTAGGCACATTCAGGGTGGTATGGCCACAGACAGAGCTAGTTTTTAATAACTTGTTTCAGTCTAATTGATGATGACATTCAAGATACATTTAAGACATAATAATCAGATTTGAAGATAATAAACAAGAGCTTATAATTTTATAGTGCTTACTATATATGTATGTGTGTATGTACGTGTGTGTGTGGATGTATAAAACAAACCTCATTTAATCCTAAAAGTAATCCAAGGAAGCCAGTACTATTATCAGCCCCATTTTACAAATAAAGAAACAATCTGTCAGTCAGACACCTAATAAATGGCAGAATATATCTAAACCCAGGAATTCTAATTCCAGAGTCTCTGCTCTCAATCAATACACCATAATACTTCTCTAGTATCGCATCAAAAAAAAAAACAAACAAAAAAAAAACTGTTTTTGTTTTGTAATACTAATTCTATGATGGCAAATAGATTTCTTCATTCTGATGAATTTGGATTGACTGATAGCAGCTACCTAGCCCTGTATTAAAGAGAAAGCTAACACCAACTCTGGGCTCACAGGAAAAGATTAGCCATACATTTAATCTCCGGTCTGGTTTACATCACCCTCCGACCTTTAAACCAATTTACAAATCATTACACTATAAATTTTAACACCTAAAAATGTAACAATGATTTTATCTTACCCTGGACACATCTTATCTCCCTTTTTTTCATGTAATATAGCACAGTCATAGCAAAAAACATGTTTGCATGGAATCTGTAAATAAAGACATATTATAGTTAAGCATACTAAAATTTAAAGTATTTCCATAAAAATAACAGTAAACATAGTGATCTATACAAAGAAAGCACATGAGCACTATTTGTTAAAATGAACATTAAATACTAATTACATAAAATAATCTTTTTTCAATCACAATGCCTTCTGAGAATGTAACAAACCCTGTGGCCCTTTTCCCGATACATGTATACATGCACGTTTGCTTACACTTTCTGGAGGTGTTAAACCCTACAAATTTCACCTATGGTCCCTACAGGTTAAAAGTGCTTGAAAAATACTGTAATTATGTTTTACCTTATCCTGTTTCTCCTGAAACTATTCCAAAGCAGTAAAATAACAAGTATCCCTCAAATTTAATGTCAGTAGTATTTTTGCCTGGTAGTCTCAAGTTAACAAACTCATAAAAATCTAAAAGTAAATTAGAAGGATATAGTAAAACAATGTTAGAACCACATTTTTAAATTTACAGCTCTTTGCCATCACTTTGCTATGATATACAGCAAATCAACAGCAACAGTTCATAATCCATGCCATCATTACAGATATGTTATCGAATTCAATTTTTTTCAATACAAATGCAAAACTATCTTTTCTAGAGAGAGGATACATTAATATTACTATAAAATTACAATTAGGGTTGTACAATTTTTCTCTGAACCTCAGAAAAAACTTATTTATTAATTCAGCTTTATATAAAAAATTGTGACCTTCAAAAGTAAATACTAATTTTATCCTGTTCTGTTCATTAAAAAAATTTTTTTCCTTGATAAGCTAGAATAAATCTAAACTAACTGGTATCAAATAGTCCAATGAAATTATTTCGTTTCCAGAAGTTAGTGTCCTTAATTAATAAAGTAATATTTTATAAGAATTCAAGAACGTGTCAAACTATTTCATAGTATTCTAGTACCTTCCTTAGTTTTTCATACTTATTTAAAATATCAGACTTAGTCATTAAACAGTGATGAACCTATCTACTTAAATTTCAGAATCCTACCTCTATGCAAATGCTTGCATTTACAAAAGCAAAATTTTATTTAATTATACTTACCATTCGCCCATAGATTTTAATAGGCAATCCACATTTGTCACAAAAATGAACTGGTGTATCATCCTTTTCACCTAAGATGTTTATCTGTTGAAATGATATAATTAAAATTTCCTTCTTAGGCAATTCTAAAGAATTATCTATCATTTACATAATGAATTGGTTAGTAGTCTATAAAACTTGTTTAGACAATTAGAAACAGAAGTTTCTTGGTATCATTCCCACATATTCCCCACCATTAGCTATGCTACCATTAGTCTGTTTTTCTTCTTAAATTGTGTTAATGGTTATTGATTTTGCTGAAAATTACTTCAAATTATTTTTGGAAATAGGGCTTTAATAAACAAATGATTTTTGTGTGCTGAAAATCATAGCCATATAAAAAAGTTCATACATTCCTTATGTATTTTGCATTGCTCCAATAAAACATTTTTAAGTACTTAATCTAATAAAATTTTTCATTTTTAGTATACCTGAAAGTCCCAAAAAAGGTGTCCAGGAAATCTTCGCTGATTTCCAAAATGTTCTCCCCCTTTACAGTCATACCGTTCTTCTTCATTATAATCAAATCCTTCTGGGAAAAAAAAGTGTTACCCATTAACTTTTCAAATTTCAAATTTCATTTTAGAAGTACATGTACAATGGCAAAATAGGCCTATTCACAGAAAAGCCCTTCTGATGCCTTTCAAAGTTTTTCTAAGAACTAGAAAATCAAGATTAGCTTTAAAAATCAGCTAGAAGTGATTTTGGTAATCTAGTTCAACTCTTTTACTTCTTACATGAGAATAGTACTATATGGAAAGCCTCACTAACTCAACATATAGATTAGTGGCAAAGCCAGGAACAGCCCTCAGATCTCCTGACTCCCATTTAAGTGCTCTTATCACTTCACCAGACTATCTCTAGTATAAAACTTTACTGATTACCATCATCATCATGCTTGTACAAATTTAAGTTACTGATCACCATTTATTCTAGTCTGTCTACAAAAGTGTCATCATGCTGCAAGAGACTGATTTTGTTGCCAAAAGAATATAATAAAAACAAAGACATTCTTCTCATGACTTAGTAAATCAGGCATGTTCTTCTTCAGCCCTAAAGTGAGTATGATTTTAGGAACATCAACGATCAATATATTCATATTTCATCCTCTCCCTGGTTAATCACTCAAACAGCAGGAGCCATATCTTCTTAACGTATCCCCTCTTTATACTGCTGTATCAATATCAATAAACTTAAAGACAATATGAATATCAGATAGGCTCAATTTCTCCAGCCTAATTGGCAATCCTCTTAAATCCTCTCATTTTATAAAAGAACAGAAAACCAATGAACAGTCTGATGGGAATTCTAGGTAGAATCCAATTACCTAAAGTAAAGCTGAGAAGACAAATATATCCCTCCAAGGTGCCAGGCTTCTCACGACTCTTTTGGCCCTAGAACTGGTAAACAGAGTAGCCAAGCACACAAGTTTTAACTTTACCCACATGGCTAAATTACAGCACCTGTACACAGACATACACAGACATACTCACATACAAATAGCGATGCAAGAATTTTTGAAGCTGACAGACATTCCAGTGTACTGCTATTTAACTATCTCCAAAACAAATGTATAGTTCAAAGTCAGGGTGCTCTTGTAACTTACACCTGAGCATTCCTACGCTATTGTATGGCCCACTTATATCTTATAAAAGCTGATATTATCTAAAATTCAAAATAGGGAAATCAATTTTTCAAATCCAGAAAATTTTTAAGATCAACAACGAAGGAAACCAGGAGCACATTATAATTTTTCAGGTAGTTCACCCAGTTCTCCCATCATTAAACTCTCTATATATTTGTGTAGATAACATACTGGCAAGCAAATTCTACATTTTGATCAATGCCTAGGGAAAAAAAACAATTTTTAAACTCCAAATAGATGAATCTAAAGTATTCAATAATTATTTTCAGCTTCAATTTGCTCTATTAATAGCGAAATTAGGCCAGGTGTAGTGGCTCATGCCTGTATTCCAGTGCTTTGGGAGGCCAAGGCAGGAGGATTGCTTGAGTGCAGAAGTTTGAGACCAGGCTGGGCAACACAACAAGAACCTGTATCTACAAAAAAAATTAGCCAGGTGTGGTGTGTGTGCCTGCAGTACCAGCTACTCAAGAGGGCAGTCCCCACAAAAAAAGGAGGGGGGGGAGAGGGAGAGAGAGAGAGAGAGAGAGAGAGAGAGAGAGAGAGCGACAGAGAGAGAAAGAATGTACTTGTATGCTATGGTGTAGTTTTTTAAAAATTATTTTTAAAAAAGTCAAAGGGGAGGTGCTGCTAAATTACAAGTGGTGCAGAAGTTGCCCTGGATTGTTATTACCATGGCTTATAACATTTTGACTTCAAATATACTTGTTTATATGGGGACAGAAATCCTACAGTAAAAGAAACCATAATATAAGGGATAATTAAAGCAGTATGATTCTAAAAAAGAGACTGTAGACAAACTGCTGGAATAAAAGATAAATTCTAGAAATACATGAACACTTTTAGAACTTTAATACATATATGACAATAGCGGGATTCCTCCTATTCAGCAAGGAAAAGACAAATTATTTGAGGGTTGGGAGAACGGCTGTTTTGAAGAAAAAAATGAAGCCAGATCCCACTTTTGTTTTAATAACCAAATACATATCCCTAAATGTTCCAAAGTAGTGTCAGCAATTTTTTTCTGTAAAAGGTCAGAGAGTAAATATTTTAGGCTTGGTGGGCCATATGGTCTCAATTAGAATCACTCAACTCTACCATTATTGTGTGAAAGCCATCATAAATAACACTTAAATGAATGGGCATGGCTGTGTTCCAATAAAACTTTATTTATCCTGACATCATAGCAGCAAAGACTGGATATCAGATGACACAGAATCTTCAAGCTTCTCAACAATAAAAATGTTATACACAAAAGACAAATGGGGAATATACACAAGGGGGCACCCAAAAAAGCCCATAATTTATTTAAAATTGTGCATTTATTCTTACATGTTTAAACTTCAGTCGCCTTCAAAGTACTCTCCATTTGATGCAATACACCTATCAAAAGTCACTTGGGGTGAGATTGGGTGAATAGGGAGGGCAGGGGAGTCACGCTATTTTTGGTCAAAAACTGCTTAACACTCAGTGCAGTGTGGGCAGGTGTGCTCATAAATCACCCACCACAAATGGGTAAACACGTTGAAAGAATCTCCAAAAAAAATTCCATGAAGCCGAACACAGCCTCTCACAACAATGCTAGCTGGTACACTGGTGTCAATGGGTTCCTAGAACATTTACCCAGCAGAGAAAGCCTGTCCTATCAGGGGCCCAGTCTCCAAAAGATAATTTTGGGGTTTTTTGGGTCGCCCCTCATATATAACAAAAAGCCAATTATATTAATTTTCAAGAGAACTCAGGAAAATCAGAGAGACAACCAAATATAAAAATGGGAAAAGGATATGAACAGAAGGATCCTAGGTAAAAGAAATGACCAATACTATTAAAAAGGCATAAAAACTCACTCATAATTAAAGACATGCGTATCAAGACAAAAATTTTAAAAGGTTACTAGTACTCAGTATTGGTGTGTGGGAGTATATATTAACACACCTTTTTTTAGAAGAGCAATCTGACAGTATCTGTCAAATCCTAAAATGCACAATATCCATCAAGTTTTACAATATCAAAATTTGTGCAAAGGATACTTACTGCAACACTTTTTGTAACAGCAAAATTTGTACAAGGATACTTACTGCAACACTTTTTGTAACAGCAAACAACTAGAAAAACTGTTAAATAAATTATGGTATATCCATAAATAAAATACCTAAACCTATTTTTATGAGGTACATTTGTACATACTGATAAAGCCAAGTCTCAAATGTACATTACATGAAAAAAGGCAATTATACATAAAAAATTCATACTTCTATATTAAAAAATCTTTTTTTTTTTTTTTGAGTTGGAGTCTCACTGTCGCCCAGACTGAAGTGCAGTGGCCGCTCCCAGCCACCGCAGCCTCGACCTGCTGGGCTCTGGCGATCCTTCCACCTCAGCCTTCCGAGTAGCCGGAATTACAGGCACGCGCTCCTACGCCCGGCTGGTTTTTTTTTTTTTTTTTTATTTGTTGTAGAGATGAGGTCTCGCCAAGTTGCCCAGGCGAGTCTCGAACCCGCGGGCTCAGGCAATCCACTCACCTCAGCCTCCCAAAGGCGTGGGATTACAGGCTGAGCCACCGAGCCCGGCTTAAAAAATCTTAAGAGGGATTATCTTTGGAGAAAAAAAGAGGAGCAAGTTTTACTTTTATTGTTACATTTTCTGCAATTTTGTTTAGATTTTAAAAAACCAACAATGAGTGTTACTTTCAACAACAAAAGAAATCAAACCAAAAAAAAAGTATAAAGGAAAAGTACAACATGCCAAAATGAGAAGTCAAACAAAAAGGTTTAAGAATGAAACCTTTTTATATGTAAGATAAAAAGAGGTAGCTATAACTAAATAAGACCACACAGATTATCTTGTACAATGAGATAAAACAGACTGTTGGACCTATTAGTTTAAACGAATTACCTTCATCACCAGGTGGAGCCTTTGCAGGCATCCTGTTTAGAGTCCTTTGAGTTCGAGGTGCAGGTTTGGCTTTGTTTGCTTGTTTGGAGATGAGCTTTATAGGAATTCGTCTGCGAACATCAAGACCACCCAACGATCCAGAACTATTAGTGCCTTGTAACTCATTGTCTATGTTAGAAAAAAAAGTTGTAATTTCTTTTAGATTTTCTTTTTGAAGATTATTCTGCTACAGGAATTAAGACAATATACCCAACATGGTGAAAGATCTGAGTTCTGATTTTAAATTTATTGATATGTTTAATTGCTAACTTTCTCTATGTTGGATAAACCTTAAGGTAATGCTTTTTAACTCTTTTTGAGTCATGAAAGCCATTAAGAAACTGATAAGTTATAGAACCTCTTCCTAGAAAATGACCAATAAAATTTTCTATAATTCCAGAGGAGTTTACACAAACATAAAACCATTCATAAATCCAAGATAAGAAGCACTGTCTTGAAGCAACTGTAAGAAATTTTAAAGAAGAAAAAGAAACAAAACGATCTCTATCACCATGTCTGATCATCAAGCATATAATAGGCACTCAATACATTTATAAGCTGAACTTACATCAGGACAACCAATAAAACTGGAAACACAAAACTAACACCGATTAAGGCAAAATTAAATAATGCATTTGAAAATGAAGTTAGTTTTAAGGAAGGTGATTATTCCTTTATGTATTAGATAGTTATTCTAAAACACAATCAGGAATATATATAAAAATTATTAAACCATTTAGTAATAGAAACATGCAATGACATATGTGTGCTATAACATTTCTAGAGATATACATGTGACTGAGTTATTCTTCATCAACACTGTAAGGAAAAATTGCAGTTTAAGAGGATGCAAGATTTCTGTACTTCAACTAGGTCTCAACGACTGACACTTTCTAGTCCCTGAAGTCTTTGCTTGTTATTATTTATAAAATAAATTAGTTTTTGTTCCATGATTAATAGGAGCATTATTTCATAGAACTGATTCCATTTAAAGCTTAAGAATTACCTTTTTTCAAGTATGATATACTAAGTGATATACTAAAACAGAAAGTACCCAACTTTATCTAAAGACAAAAAGGAAAATGCTTTAAAATAAGAAAAGAAAATAACATAGTTTTTTTTTTAACTGTAATATCTTAAACATGACAAATTATTAAGCAAGGTTGTGTACTGCCCCTGCAAGAAATATTATAATCAAGATAGATAGCTGAACTGTCCACATTCAATTCAGTAGAGCCAAATTAGGAAGTAGTAAGTTAAAGACCTCCAAGGCTACAAGGAATACAGACATGCTACATTTACATTCATTTGTACTTTTCCTGAACAATATGTAAAACAAAATTCAAAACGTGTTCTTAAGGATTATTTTAAATATCTTTCAGCCTACTTTCTACTCTTGTAACAGCTAATCCTCAAAAAAAAAATCATGGGAAAATCATAGCTAAAATCTTGAGTTAGGATAAGTCCTACTTGATCAACTTTCAACATTTCACTGGATGGACTAACAAATTGATAAATGTATTTCATCTGTTTTCACTATAATTGCTTATCTATGTAAAAGTACTTACAAGTAATGCCATGATCAAAAGAAATAGGACAGAATGGTTTTTTTTCTTGCTCAAAAAAGTATTCCTGGCTTTCCAACAAATTAAAAGCAAGTTGTTGTAGGCAGATAGTTGAACAGATCAATATCGTCCTTCATATATTAAAAGGACTCAATGGGCTGGGCTCAGTGGCTCAGCCTGTAATCCCAGCACTTTGGGAGGCCGAGGCGAGTGGATTGCCTGAGCCCGCGGGTTCAAGACCAGCCCAGGCAACTTGGTGAGACCCTGTATCTACAATAAATCAAAAATTAGCCGGGCATGGTAGCATGCACCTGTAGTTCTGGCTGCTTGGAAGGCTGAGGCAGGACTGCCTGAGCCCAGGAGGTCAACACTGGGGTAGCTGTGGGTGTGCCACTGCATTCCAGCCTGGGCGACAGAGTGAGACTCCAACTCAAAAAAAAAAAAAAAAAAGAAACTCAATGGTTTCACCTTTTGTGAATGATGAAAATATCAACAGTTCATTACTACAAATCCTTTTCACATCACCCTGAACTATTAAGGTCTCTACTGTTGCTTGCACAGCCTACAAACTTCCAAGAGCCTGCTGTCCCTTAACACTTTGCTGTTTGCGTCACAGATTAAAAGTTGATCGGGGGCTCAGGGGTGGGTGGTGAAAAAAAAAGTTGATAAAGTACAGCACTAAATAGTGGTTAACATTCTGGGTTTCCTTGAGGTTTTCTGCTTTTTGTTGTCTTTTAATTAAGAATCAGAAAAGAGCACAACTTCCTTTCAAATACAGAAAAAAAAAATAAGATCCATAGCAGCAAAATGTTATTGGATATTTCACAGAAAGTGACAACTGGACACTTAAAGTGAATTCACTTTAAAAAGGAGTAATGTTTTTATATGATGTAATTTAAGAAAAAGGTTCAAGATTTATCTTGAATAAAAGGAACCTTAACAGTTATTTTAGGTTATAGTTACAAAAGTTTTAATTCTTAGAATGATTAGAGAATGAATCTAGTGTTAACTGGAAGTAATTTTTCCAACTAAATTCTATTGGAACACCTTCATTTTTTACATTTGAATGTTTCAACATGATCATAAAATTGGTCATTTTTGCATATTATTCAAGGGTTTCACCAGTTTTCCCAAAGGCCACTTAATTGATATTAAAATCATTCTTTTGAGATGTCTATCTTGTCATGATGTCTTCAATTAACTAGCTAACTGGCATTTCCTCATTTGCCAACGCTTTGTGATTCAGATATAAAATGCATATTTATGAAATTTCATGAAAACCTCAATCTTGTGCGGTTTGTAATTTTCTTTCAATGGACAGCATTTGATATTGTCTTCTAATCTGAAACATCAAGGAGACTCATTAAAAAATTAAAAGAATAGATAAGCTAGTACTAAGAAAAGTGGTAACTAATTTTTTAAATGGTCAGCTCATAAGTGAACATTTTCATGTTAGCATGAGTTTTACCTCTTTACACAACATTTTAACTTCAAGAACTATGATAATAAATATTATTTACACTCACCCATATTATGTTATCCTCACACAATAGCCTCTAAACTGTGGTGGGGATCTGACTCCCAATTCCAGTAACAGCCTCAAATGAAAAGTATTTTGCTAAACATTTCATTTCTTAACATCAAGAGCCCAGAGTTTTCAATTCTATAGTTCCCAAACACTGGAATTCCTGGAGCCTGGTTTTAGGCTCTCACCTACTCTGAACACACTCTCCTTAAGTGATCGCATCCTCCTCATGCTTTAAAACACCAGTTATAAGGTACTAACTCCCAAACATATATTGTCAGTCTAGATCTTTCCTCTGATCTCCACTTATCATTTCCTCTCCTATGGCTCAATAAGTATCTCATATTTAGTGGTCCAAGACCTAACTCTTGTTCCCAAATTCCCTTGTCACACCTCTACCAAAAAAAAAAAGGGACTAGGCCAAGAGCAGTGGCTCAAGCCTGTAATCCCAGCTCTTTGGGAGGCCGAGACAGGACGATTAATTGAGCCCAGAAGTTTGAGATCAGCCTGGGCAATGTAGCAAGACTTTGTCTCTACAAGAAAATAAAAAAATTAGCCGGGCATGGTAGCCTGTAGTCCTAGCTGCTCTGAAGGCTGAGACAGGAGGATTGCCTGAGCCCAGGAGGACAAGTCTGATGTGAGCTGTGATCGTGCCACTGCCCTCCAGCCTGGGGAAAACAGTGAGAACCTAACTCGGAAAAAAAAAAAAAGCAGCAGTTACTTTTCTTCTCCCAAGTTTTCCAACTCAGTAATGGGCACAATCCAGCTGCTCAAACCAGAAATCTCAGCATGTCTCCTTTCTATCATGTCTCCAAACCAATTCATCAGTACCTGTTTGAATCCACCACCAAAATATTTATTGAATCTGCCCATTCGCCTTCATTTTCACCAAACCACGCTTCCATCTTGGTCTACTGCAATCACCTCCTAAATTGGCTATTTTCCATTGCTCTTGCCCCCCTCTCTTACACCATTCTCCATAGAACAGCCTATTATATTTTTTAAAGAGATTATGCTCCTCCTTTACTTCTGCTCAACAGCTTCAAAGTCACTTAAAATTTAAACGTTTACCATGGCTTTCAATGTTCTGAACGATGTGGCTGCTGCCTTTTTTTCCAATCTCATTTTAGGGCTCTTAGCCTCCGACTATAATCAGGTTGCAGCTGATGGGCCTTCTCTACATCTTTCTACCTCAGTGCTTTAGTACTTGCTGGAAATGTTCTGCCACCTGATTTTTTCCATGGCTAGATCCTTCTCATTCATCAGAACTCAGTTTATATGTTACCTTTCCAGAAAGACCTTTCTTGGAAACCCTGCAATCTCCTAAAATTTTCTGCAAAGTACCCATTATAATCTGTAAACATTTAGTTGAAACAAACAAAACGTGTTATTTCCTATCTTCTCCAACAGAATCTAAGGTCTATCAGGGCAGGGACTCAGTACACCTTTTTTTGTGCCATTCCATCATTCCCTCTCCAGACCTGAGGATATCTGTATGTATCTAGCAAAAATAAGTAAATGTATACACACAACTATATAATTAAGTGGGTATTTTATGAGCAAGGACATCCCAATCAATATTTAAGGGAAAAAAAATCCTTTTTCTCTGCTTTTGACATAGTCGATATAACGGTATGGAGCACTTTCTAACTCCAAGTGCACTCATTCAACATCCAAGAACCACAAAGAAGCAAAGGTCAAAAAAACATATAACAAAAGGTGGAGCCACTCTTACTTGGAGAGAGGGACGAGAACTTCTTGATTTTAAGCTCTTCTCTGTCAATACCCCCAAATGCGGATGAGTAGGAACCACAGCCGAAGTGCGGCACAAGCTTTGGACTTAAAGCTCTCCAAGTCTGATTTCCAAAAACTATATCCGACTCCCTTCTCTCACCTCTCTAGCCCATGAAGGACCGGAGACACAACGACAGAAGGTGCACCCTGCAGCACCTGCCCAAAATCGACTGAAACAGCAGGAAGTCCTCCAACCCACTCTCGTCCATCCACTCCCAGCGTAATGAGGTTTCCCCGACTCCGAGACTGCAATCTACCCGCCAGTTCTGATAACGTAGGGCTGAACAGCTGGGCTGAGTAAAAAAGAACCGGCGCTCTCCTCGTTCCCACAAAGCCTTCGCCGCCCACCGTCCCGGCTCAGAGCTCAGCAGAACCAGGGAAGAAGCGGCGGTTGCCGGCACCGTGGAGGTAGGTACCGCACCGGAGGGTAGGCCGGGAAGCAGCAGGCCCCTGCCGGGCACGGGAAGGGGTCTACGAGATTTCCTCCTCATTGCCACACCCCGGCGTCGTGAGGCGAGCGTAACCCCTTCTGCCCGCAGGGCGACCCGTCCCAGGCCGGCTAAGGGGGGCATGGAACCGGGACCCCCACTGCCTCCGCCTCCTTACCAGTGTGATCCATGATTCGGCTCGCAGAGCACAGTGGGAGCGGAAGTCAGCCGCGCCGGAGTCGCAGCGAGCGCGTGCGCTCTACCTTCCGGAGACCGGTAGGCGGAAGTGCGAAGGGGTTGCCCCGGCTTCGGCCGGCAAAGACTTCCTGGTCTCGCCTCCGCTATCACACTCCGGTGAGAGAGTCAGGCATAGTTCGAACAGAGGCAGAAAGAGCGGATGCGCAAAGAGCTGCGGGATCGAGGTTACTAAGGTTCTCCTCATGTGCCTCCAGAGAAAGTAGGCTCTCACTGTGGAGAGGACACCGCCGGGGACGGGGGCCGGGGAGAACGTAGTAGCGAAGGGGTAAGCGCGAGCCAGGTAAAACGGCCGCCTGCCCGTCCCTGCGGCGCGTTGCCTTCTGGGATTTGTAGTGCGCCGGGGCTCTGGAACCGGCCAGGCCCCATTGCGCAGACTCGGTCGTTGCGCTGGCCCCACCCCGGCGGGCGGAGTAACGGTTTGGAATCCCCCGGGGTCCGCGAGCGCTTGTTTCCTCCGCCCGGTGTAGGAAAAAGTGTAAACACGCGCGCTCGGGAAGGCGTCCTCCAGTGGGAGGTTGCCCGGGGGATGGCTGAGCTGTGTGAAGCGCCCAGCTAGAAAGGCGCTGTGCTGATTGTCTAAATTTCTCCTTGTCGTGACGATCTGCCTAGACCCACGCAGAGCAGACGTGGTTAGAAGCCCCCGTCCCCACCTCCTAAGTTTCTAGGAGTTGACACACGTTCACACTGCGTGGCCACCACTCACTTTCTAGAGGAAGCGCCCGTGGCGCCGCGAGCCCCTCGGACACCTCTGCTAAGGACCGGACTCAAGGCCCGGGTGGAGGGTGGAGAGCGAGGGCGAGGGCGGCGCGGCTGCCTCCTCTTGGGGACAGCTGGCAGCGGTGTGTGGAGTGGAGCTGGAGGACGGGGCTAGAAACCCACGGAGGTGAAGAGAGCGCCAGGGCCTGGCCGGAAGGGAGAGGTGAAAACGGAAAGGCCTGCAATGAGGAAGAGGGTTACCACGACGGGCGGTACCTAGTTCCAGTTCTCGGTCCCCGGGGCTTGTGGCGGCGGCGGCGGCTGCTGCGGCTGCGGCTGCTGCGGCTGCTGCTGCTTTCATCTTCCTCGGCCACCACAAAAGGAGCGACCAAAGGGCGATCCTTAGGACCTTCGTTGGCAGCCTCCACCTCGCGGACCAGCTCACGTGTGTCCACTCCCTTCTCCAACCCTTTACACTTGATGCTCTCGGGTGAATAGAAAGGAGCACAATTAGTGGAAAACACAAGCTTGGGAGTCAAGGGATTTGGGTTCTATTCCTGTCGTCCCTTGGTGACGACATCATTACCTGGGGTTCTTCACGCTTTCAGTGCCAGAGATCCTAGATCAATAACAGAGTATCGTGTTGACCTCTGAGACTTGTGTTCACGGTCCTGGGTTGCAAATCAAGCATGTGCAGCCCTGTGTTGGGTCTGTGCATTGTGCAGTAACAGCTCTGAGTAACACTGATGATCAATACCGTGTAAGTGCACCCGTGTTCTTTGGTGGTTATGTCACTGGGGTCTTTTAAAAGATGTTTCCACAGTGAGTGCAGCTTTATAAGCAAGTTTTGGGGTACATTCACAACTAAGGACAATTGTGAATCAAAGTTAACGCTTTTCTTAAAACATAAAGTTCTGTATTACTAAATGGTTTTTCAGCTGCTTTCGGTTGCTGGGGTTATTATTGTTTTGGGGGTTGAGGTGTGCTTAACCTCTCTCCTGTGTCTTCCTTTTTTCCCCTAAATACAGCAGTATGGTTAGGCATTTTTCACCAATTTAGCGTCTAAAAGAATTCAGTTTTTGCCTAGGAAGTGCTCCCTTTTATTTATTTGTTTTTTATTTTTAGAGATAGGCTTGCACAGGCTGGAGTGCAATCATAGCTCACTGCATCCTCAAACTCCTGCACTCAAGGGACCTTCCTGCCTCAGCCTCCTGAGCAGCCAGGACTACAAGTGCGCACCACCATGCCCAGCTTCCTTTTTTTTTTTCTTTTCATTCTACTTAGCTCATCAGCTAAACTTCAGATTGATAAAAAGCCAGGCTTAGAATAATATTATTTTATTAGTGTCTGCTGATGCTAATATTTATTTGTTTGTTTGTTTGTTTGTTTAGAATTGGAGTCTCACTCTGTTGCCCAGGCTAGAGTGCTGTGGCACGCTTCCAGCCATTGCAGCCTCGACCTGCTGGGCTCAGGCATCTTTCCACCTCAGCCTTCCAAGTAGCCGGGACTACAGGTGCGTGCTAACGTGCCCAGCTAATTTTTGGACTTATTGTAGAGATGAGGTCTTACCACGTTGCCCAGGCTGGTATCAAACCCACGGGCTCAGGCAGTCCTCTCGCCTTGGCTTCCCAAAGTGCTGGGATTATAGGCCTGAGCCACCACGTTTGGCCAAACAAACAATCACCTATAGTCTTTTTGTTTTTTGTTTTTTGAGTTGGAGTCCCACTCTGTTGCCCAGGCTAGAGTGCAGTGGCACTCTCACGGCCACTCCAGCGTCACCTGCTGGGCTCCAGTGATCCTTCCACCTCAGCCTTCCAAGTAGCCAGAACTACAAGTTCACGCTACCACACCCAGCTAATTTTTTGAAAATTTATTGTAGTGACAAAGTTTTGCCAAGTTGCCTTGGCTGGTCTCAAACCCACGGGCTCAGGTGATCCCTTCATCTCAGCCTCCCAAAGTGCTGGGATTACAGGCTGAGCCACCAAGCCTGGCAGTATTTAAATAAGTCGAATTTAAAAGAGCTTTCAAATTGTATTTTATATAATTTAATCTGTAAGTCAGAAGTTCTGTCAGCTTTTTCTGGTATATCAAGTTATGAAAATTTACTGAGGGAAGATTCACTTATTTTAGATTTGATAAAATGTTAAACATTTGTTGTTTGATTTGATTTGACATCTGTTACATCATGCATTGCTTTAGCATCTGTGCTCTTTATTCATTTCCCCTCTTGATTGTGGCTGCCTGGAATTACCAATGCAGTACGAGTGTGACAAATTAATCCCTTTACTTAAATTGATAAGTGCAGCTCTACATAGACATATTTTATTACTGCCCTCTAGTATCCTTTATTGGTAATCTATATGCTGTAACAGTGACAATTTCTTTATCAGTTGTCACCATTAATATTTGCTTACATAGCATGGTACTAACCTAAGGTTTATAAAAATAAAAAGTCGTTGGACAATCTGAAGCATTGAGGTGCATATTTTTATCTTACAAGACCATCTACTAACTTATAAATTATAAGCTAATGGCCTTCCAAGATGTTTTGATAGCCTTCCATTTACACTGTACTGTTTATACTATGAAAAAAGTAAAAGTGGTATCTGAGAACTTGTTTCAGACTCCTCAATACTAGGACAGGACAATAACCTTCATTTCCAAATGCTCTTTCACCTGTATCCCACTGTATGCCTAAGACTACGGCAGGCAAGAGCTGTATCAATAACGGCCCCTTCCTCAAAGACTATACAGGTCAGCATTTAAAGAAACACTTAAAGATTCATATAATTGAATTTGAGTGTTTAGAGAGCATGCAGTGCTACCTACATTCAGAGAAAGTAATGAGCAGTGCGACTGAGGGTAGTTAGGAAGGCTTTAGGCAGGGACTTAAGGTGAGCCTTGATGAATGGATAAAATTTGGAGAGGAGACGCGCAGTGAAAGAAGCATATCAAATGAAAGAGCACGGGCACAGTGGGAGAATTGTCTGGCTTACATAAAGGATGATGGGCAGTTTTACATACACTGTTGGTCCATGTTTGGGAGTACTAAAAAAAAAAGGTATGGTAGTAGAAAACCTTGGGGGAAAGAAAGATTTCAGAGTAACGGTTAAGAAATAGAGCATATAATAAAACATAGCATGATATATTCATAGAAACAACATAATCCAGCAAAATATTTTCAAACAATGAGCAAATCTTAAATTTAGGGTAGGAAAAAAATATAAATAAATAAATAAATAATAAAAATGTGGGGTCGGGGGAGTGGATCAATACTGTTACACCTAAGAGAACAGTTGACCAAAAAACCAGCAAGTATGAATGAATTGTTAATAAAATAACTGATCAGGATAAATAGAATCCACTATATCTTAACAAGTTTGATAAGCAGAAATGGATGGAAAAGGCAGTAGAATATGCTGGTTACATATATGCCTTATCAAGTTGTGGCAACCAGCTTTCCAAATACCATCAAAAATAAGGCAAGAGATAGATTCTAGGAATAAGACGGAAATAAAGACTATAAGTGTAGAACATTGCTGATAGAAGGTATTTTCTCATTCATCACTTTGAGGGAATTACATTCTTTGAGGCCTGGCAATACCCATATCCATTTGGAAAGGAGCCCTTTGATCTAGAAAGGTCCTGCAGCCTGCCTTCTTTTCTGAGAAGGAAAATTTTGTGGTTAGTATTCTTTGAGCTGGGTAGACCTGCTCTGCCTACAGCTTCTTCGCTAAGAGATGATTGCCCTGTGTTTTCTCTTTCCATTTCTATTCAGCTCACTCCTGAAAGAATGTTTAGGGTATTAAACTGCCCTGTGACTATGCCATTATATTGTAAGCAAGTATCTGTGATACTATTTTCTAGATGTATGAAAGCGTTTGTCCAGGGGCCTCCTGACCCTAACCTCAGCTACCACTCCATGCCAGTTGGAAGAGTTTCAGGCTTCCTTGGTGCTATGGTTTGAATATGTGTGTTCTTTCAAAATTCATATGTTGGAACTTAAACCCTAAGGTGGTGGTATTAAGAAGTGGGACTTTTAGGGGAGTGATTAAGTCATAAGGGTTCTGCTCTCATAAACGGTATTACTGCCCTTTTAAAAGAGTTTTCAGAGAACTGCCTGGCGGTTTTGCCCTTCTACCATGTGAAGATGCAGCAACATGGTATCATCTTGGAAGCAGAGATTCCTTCACCAGACTCTTAATCTGCTGACACCTTGATCTTGGACTTTCTAGTCTCCTGAACTGTAAGAAATAAATTTCTATTGTTTAAAAATTACCCAGTCTCAAATGTTTCATTATAGTAGTACAAACAGATGAAAACACCTGGTTTACTTGATTTGCAAATAGACCTGTTACTGCTAAATAAATATTTCTATCAAATACATTTTATATCATAGCCTAGTACATAAAGACAAACACATACCTAAACATACATATAAATGTCATGAAACCATATATTTACCCTTTCTATATGCAACCCTTTAAAAAAAATGTTGGTTATAAAGCACTAAATGCCAAAATGCACTAGTGGGTTGTAATTTAAATTTGAAAACCACTGTTTCATATCTCCTATGGTGTTTTGGAGAGCTCATACTATTCTAGAAATATCTGAGAGGAAGGATAAATCTTAGCAGTGGGAGGATGTATTACTTGTACGTCTGTGCAAAGGTGTGACAAAGAAGAATACAGATATCCAAGGCCAAAGAACGCCAGGCAACTTAAAATCCAGCTACTTGGAGTTTCTTTCCTGTAACTGATAATAGCTACCTCCAGAACTATTCAAATGAGAAAAACCCATTCCTGACAATAACTTAATATCCACCTGTCTCTCATTAAGGAAAATAGCCACTTTGATGCAATTTGCAATTGATGCAATTGCATCGATTTGTCGTTCTTACTCCTTCCTTATACCTACATACCCATCGAGGCACTGGCTCATATGACACTTTCTCCATCAAGCCTTCTGTTACTCATTTTTGCAACAGGTAATATAATATAGTAGAGGAAGAGCACAAGCTTTTGAATTGGGCAGAACTGGGTTTGAGTTTCAGCTCTCCCTCTGTGATATTGGGCAATTAAACAAGTTCAATTTTTGTATCAGTAAAATGGGGATAATGATAGCTTTCCTCAGAGTTGGCCTGCAAATCAAAGGAGAAGATGTCTGTAAAGGCTTTTTGTTGCTTGACAAATAATGGAACCCCAATAAATGTTCATTTCCTTGATTGCTCTTGGTAAATACTGCCCTCTCAGAACATCCAGGCACTGTGTTTATTTAAAACAACACTTGGCCAGGTTCAGTGGCTCAGCCTGTAATCCCAGCACTTTGGGAGGACAAGGCGAGTGGATTGCCTGAGCCCGTGGGTTTGAAACCAGCCCAGGCAACTTGGTGAGACCTCATCTCTACAATACATTAATAATTAGCCAGGCGTGGTAGTACGTGCCTGTAGTTCTGACTACTTGGAAGGCTGAGGCTGAAGGATCACCAGAGGCCAGCAGGTTGATGCTGGGGTGGCAATGAGCCACTGCACTCCAACCTGGGCGACAGAGTGAGACTCAAAACAAACAAGCAAACAAAAGACAACACTTTCTACTTCATATAGTAACAGCATGCTTACTTTATCCACCCTACAAATTGAGCTCCTTGAGGATAGGATGCGTTGTGTCATCCGTATTTGTATGACACACAGCAGAGCAGAAGGTGCTCACGAAATATTTGTTGACCTGCTAAAGAATATCATCAAAGATAATATGACTGGCTGAGTACAGTGGCTCACACCTGTAATCCCAACACTTTGGGAGGCCAAGGTGAGAGGATTACCTGAGCCCAGGGGTTTGAGACCAGTCGTGGTGGCTCATGCCTGTAATCCCAGTACTTTGGGAGGCAGAGGTGAGAGGATTGCCTGAGCCCATGGATTTGAGACCAGCCTGGGCAACTTGGCGATACCTTGTCTCTACAATAAATCAAAAAATTAGCCAGGCATGGTGACACATGTCTGTGGTTCCAGCTACCTGGAAGGCTGAGGCAGAAGGATCGCCTAAGTCCAGCAGGTTGAGGCCATGGTGGCCGTGAGCATGCCACTGCACTCCAGCCTATGTAACAGAGTGAGACTGCAACTCAAAAAAAAAAGAGAAAAAGAAAAAGAAACTGTAATGCAAAGTTACTGATAACTAGGATTGTAAAGAGTAACATTTCATTACACCAATATTGAGTTCACTCAATAAAATCAGCAAAGAGCTATCTAATGCCAGCAGGTAATGGCATTATACATGTATACAGGGGTTCTACTGGGGGAAATGTGGCCAAAGAATTTTCTATCCAGTGAAGAAGCCTACAAGCAAAAGACCATCATTTTCAAACATGAAGGAACTCAAGCAACACAACATGCCTGAGCTTTTCTTGGGAGGGTGAAGGGGAGGTACTGAGTGCATGAATGTGTTATATACACACATACTGCAATCCAGTCAGGAGAAAGATTAAAATTTAAAACTCAGGGAGTAGAAAGCTATGGTGTTCAACAAGTATTAGTGGCTGCTGTGTGACAGACACTCTTCTAGGCATTTCAGAACAAAGCAAAAACATCTGCCTGCATGAAATTTTTTGTTCTCACCCACTCCCCATCCATCCATCCATCCACCAACCCACCCACCCATTCACCCACCCGTCTATCCACTCACCTACCCACATACTCACCAACCCACCCATCCACTGACTCACTCACGCACTCCCCATCCAACCACCCACCCACTCACCCATCCACCCATCCACTCATCCATTCACCCACGCACCCATCCATCAGTGAAACTTACATATTAGTAAAGTATAACTGGTTTAAACATATAACTTTACTAATACTAAGCAACTATGGAAATTATGGTCACAGGCTAGAAGGTGAATGTTATACACCTAGACAAGATAAATATTATGTGACTAAAAAAATTGTAATGAGAGCAGAGAGGGGACAGAAATCACGTATGGCATGAAAGTACAAATTTTTCAGCAGTTGTCTATCATTACTGCTTAACATGGAAAAGTAGTTTAAAATACAGTCATGTGTTGCATAGCAATGTTTTGATCAACCACAGACCACATATGTGATGATAGTCCCAAAAAATTATAACGGAGTTGAAAAATTCCTATTGAATGTTAGCCATCCTAACATTGTAATGTAACACATTACTCACATTTGTGAGTTATTATTCCAGAAGACCTTCCAGTGGGACAAGATGTGGAGGTAGAGGTAAAAAGTTTAAAACGTAAAAAAAATTAAAAGTTGTAGAAATAGAATAAAGATAGAATACAGATAAAAAGAAAACATTTTGAAGTGTACAATGTGTGTATTTAAGTATTATTTAAAAAATCAAGCCAGGCTCGGTGGCTCAGCCTGTAATCCCACGCTTTGGGAGGCTGAGGTGAGTGGATTGCCTGAGCCTGCGGGTTCGAGACCTGCCTGGCCAACTTGGCGAGACCTCATCTCTACAATAAATAAAAATATCAACCAGGCGTGGTAGCGCGTGCCTGTAATTCCGGTTACTCGGAAGGTTGAGGCAGAAGGATCACCGGAGCCCAGCAGGTCAAGACTGTAGTGGCCGGGAGCGGCCACTGCACTCCAGTCTGGGCGACAGAGTGAGACTCCAACTGAAAAAAAAAAAAAAAATCAAAAAGTTAAAAATTTAGAAGTTTAAAAAGTTACAGTAAGCTGTTAATTCATTGTTGATGAAAGAAATTTTTTAATTTAGTTTTGCAGGCTGGGCGTGGTGGCTCATGCCTATAATCTCAGAACTTTGGGAGACCGAGGTGAGAGGATTGGCTCAAGACCAGCCTGGGCAACTTGGCGAGACCTCATCGCTACAATACATACATACATACATACATACATACATACATAAAATTAGCCGGTCATGGTGGCATGTGCCCGTAATTCCAGCTACTTTGAAGGCTGAGGTAGAAGGATCGCCTGAGCCCAGCTGGTTATTGAGGCTTAGGTGGCCATGAGCATGCCACTGCCCTCCAGCCTGGGCAACAGAGTGAGACTCCAACTCAAAAAATGTTTTAGTTTTGCTTAAGTGTACAGTGTTTACAGTCTACAGTAGTATACTGTAATGTCCTAGGCCTTCACATTCAATGGTGAAAATATATATTTCGAATTATCTAGCTGGATTCAGTGTAGATTATCCCAATTTTGTTGGCAACATTCAGGTGTTATAATCAGGAGCCAGTTGAACATAAGCCTTCTTTCCATCAGGCCTGGTTAGGATATTGTCTTTGGCTACATCAGTATCATAGAGCTTTTCCACAGCCTCTTTGATCTGGGGCTTGTTGGCTTTAACATTCACAATGAGCATAGAATGTTGTAGTCTTCTATCTTCTTCATGGCCAACTTGGTGGTCAGGGGAAACTTGATGATATCATAGTGGTCAAGTTGGTTTTTCCTAGGGGCACTCCCCTGAGGATATTTGGGCTGCCTCCAGTGCCACAGTGACTTGGGCCTCTGGAAGGTGGGGGACATACGGATCTTCTTTTTTTCTTTCTTTTCTTCTCTTTCTGTTTTTCTTTTTTTCTTTTCCTTTTTTTTGCTTTTTGTGGCTGTGAACTTCTTTCAGTGCTGCCTTCTTGGTCTTCAATGCCTTTGCTTAGGGTTTGGCTTTAGAAGGCGCAGGAGCAGGACTGTAGGTGGAGCTTCTTTATAGCTTTCAGTGCCATTTTGTGAAAAGGGCTATGCCATGTTTTTACTGTACCTTTTCTATATTTAGATACACAAATACCATTGTGCTACAGTTGCCTACAATATTCAGTATAGTAACATGCTATATAAGTTTATAGCCTAGGTGCATAGTAGGCTGTACCATCTAGGTTTGTGTAAGTTCACGCTATGATGTTTGCATAATAATGAAATTGCCTAACATTTCTCAAAATGTGTCTCTGTCTTTAAGTCTTAATACAGCATGACTGTATTAATAACAAATTCAACTTCTCGGCGGTTTCATAATTTATTTTCTTAACCTAAAAAGAGCTTTCAGAAAAGAATGTCTCATACATTAATTTTTTTTTTTACTTCACATCCTTTTGTTGTATCAAATTTAAATGAAAGTAATTAAAGTCGGGCTCAGTGGCTCAGCCTGTAATCCTGCGCTTTGGGAGGCTGAGGTGAGTGGATTGCCTGAGCCGAGGGTTTGAGACCCACCTGGGCAACTTGGCGAGACCTCATCTCTACAATCAAATAAAAAAATTGAGCCGGGCTCGGTGGCTCAGCCTGTAATCCCGCGCCTTTGGGAGGCTGAGGTGAGTGGATTGCCTGAGCCCGTGGGTTCGAGACCTGCCTGGGCAAGCAAGACCTCATCTCTACAATAAATCAAAAAATCAGCCGGGCATGGTAGCGCGTGCCTGTAGTTCCAGCTATTCGGAAGGCTGAGGCGAAAGGATCACTGGAGCCCAGCAGGTCGAGGCTGTGGTGGCTGGGAGCGGCCACTGCACTCCAGTCTGGGCGACAGAGTGAGACTCCAACTCAAAAAAAAAAAAAAAAGAAAAAAAAAAATTAGCCAGGTGTGGTAGCACGCGCCTGTAGTTCCAGCTACTTGGAAGGCTGAGGCAGAAGTATCGCTGGAGCCCAGCAGGTCGAGGCTGCGGTGGCCGGGAGCGGCCACTGCACTCCCAG